>PVJA010025062.1:0-31172 GCA_004027025.1 Myocastor coypus
TTTTTTTTTTTTTTTTTTTTTTTTTTTTTTTTTTTTTTTTTTTTTTTTTTTTTTTTTTGCTAGCTCAGCCTGCGCTGGGCATGGGCCTGGTGCAGCATGTGGTTCTGGGATTGACGCGTGGTCCCTGTGATTGACTATACTTGCCTAAGCAGGAAATTTAGACTGCTCAGCTATCTTGCCAGCCTCTATTTCTCATATATTAACAATTCTATTTTGTTACTCATTTCTTTGGGTTTCCTATATTTTCTGGACATTAGCCCTTTAGCATGTGCAGACTTAGTAGATATTTTATTCCACTATTTTTGTTCATTGTCTCTTCATTCTTGTGACTGTTTCCTTTTTCTTGGAAACTTTTTCAATGAATGGAATCCTGACAGTTTATTGCTTTCATAGTGTGTGCTATTTTTTTTTTTTTTTTTTTGGATGTGAATTTTCCATTTTATTGGTATTCAAGTATACCGTCAAACATGGTTGGCATAGCCTGTAATCCTAGAATTTGAGTCTTACACAGGAGGATTGCTTTGAGTTTGAGGCTAACCTGCACTACATAGTAAATTCAAAGCCAGCTTGAGCTACAGAGTGAGACCCTGTTTAAAATAAAACAAAATTTTAAAAAATATACTCAATATAAATTTTCAAAAGAATTTTTTAAATTTAATTTTATATTTTTCTTGTTTCAGAACCCTTGCCTGTCTATTCATTTACCTTCATGGCCAGCTCAGCCTGCCCTGAGTGCAGGGCCGGCGCAGCAGCAGATTGAACTGCAGTCCCTGCAGTCGCCCAGGCCCTCCCAAGCAGGCGTTTCAGACCACTGAGCCATCCTGCTCGGCCCCTCAATATAAAATTTGATATAGCATTAAATTACCATAAACTAGGGGCCTGGCAGGATGGCTCAGTGGTCCAAAGCGCCCGCCCAGGAAAGCCCGGGCAGCTTCAGGGACCGCAGCCCGATCCCTAGCGTGTGTGCTATTTTTGAAGTAGGATTCATTCTCTATTTTCTGGATGTTTGACCATACATAAATCACTAAATATAATACATCACATTAGCAGAATAAAGAACAAAATGCTTATTTATTTATTTATTAATATAAAACAATACATATGGTACATATTATCAAAAGAAGAATAGCACATTAACAATAGTTGTTGCATCACATATTTTTTATCATCAAATCTTTTTTTTCTCTTGCAAACCAATGATTTATTTGAGAGAGAGTATAGCAGTAACTGAAGTTACATTAGAAGTAGCACACTTCTAAAAGACAAAAATAACAGATACTATAAGCATAATTTTACTGTTACCCATTGCTATCCCCAGTATGAAAAATATTTTGGTGGTTCTTAGACATTCTGTGCATATAAATGCATGATTTTGCTCCGCCACTTTTGCTATCTTTTATGTTTTCTGTCACTTTGTGGTATAACACTTAAGTCTTTGTTTTCCATTCAGTGGTGTTATGTCTTTCCATTTTTATTTCTTCCTTAGAGTTCTTACACTAGGGAGACTATATAATATTCACACATGTAGGTCTAGTTTATTTCACTTATGAGTATATGTTCAAGATACAGCGACTTATATATGAAATCTTCTAGCTTGTCATTCTTTATAGCTGAGTAATATTCCATTGTATGAAAATACCACATCCTTTTCAATCATTTTTCAGATGGTGGGCATTCTGGTTGTTTTCAAGATTTGGCTATTACAAATTGTGCTGCTATAAACATTGTTGCACAGATGTTTTCAGCGCTAATGGGAAAATTTCCAGTAGGGAGATAGCTAGATTGAATGGGATTTCCAGTCCTAGTTTTTCAAGGAGTCTCCACACTGCTTTCCATAGTGGTTGCACCAGTCTGCATTCCCACCAGCAGTGGAGAAGGAATCCTTTTTCCCCAATCCTCTCCAACATTTCTTGTTGGTCGATTTCTTTATGGTATCCATTCTTTCTGGAGTAAGATGTTATCTAAGTGTTGTTTTAATGTGCGTTTCACGATTGACTAGTGATGTGGAGCATTTTTTCATGTATTTCTGGCTTGTTAAATGAAGCAAAATTTTATGATATATATATATCATAAAATTTCATTCTTGTGAATATATATATATATATATATATATATATATATATATATATATATATATATTATGGCTGGCTCAGCCTGCCCTAGGGATAGGGCTAGTGCAGCATGTAGTTACAGGGATCGAACTGTGGTCCCTACGTTAGCCTAAGTATGCCCAAGCAGACACTTTTGACCACTCAGCCGTCTTGCCAGCCCATTATTTCAATAGATGTATAAATAGCATTTGAGGGCTGGGGAGATATCTTTGCAGTCTAAGTACCCATCTGGCAAGCACGAGGACCCAGGTTCAAATCCTGATACTTCAAACTGTGCCTGCCCCAGAACTCTGGGCACACCTGCTGGCCCCAAAAACCAGGCATGGTAGTGTACACCTATAGTCCCAGTGCTGAGGTGGCTGACACAGGATGATCCCTATGAGTTTGAGTTATGTAATGAGATCCTGTAAGAAAATACATAGATACATACATAAATATGTACTAGAAAGATTTTTAAATGACTTTTTACAAAATTTAACATGATAAAATTTCTCAATGATTTAGGTATAGAAGAAATGTATCTAAACACAATAAGGGATTTGTATGTCAAATTCTCAGCTAATAAATAGCATACCAAATGCAGAAAAGTTGAAAGCTTTTCTCTAAGGCTTGTGACATGACCAAGATGTCTCCTTTCAACACTCCTGCTTATTATTTTACTGAAAGTCCCATATAGAAAAGTAAGGTAAGATAAAATAATAGAAAGCATTTTAATTAGAAAAGAGAAAGTTAAATTGTTTGCCAATGACATGATTATACTCATAGAAAAGCTTGGATTCTAGTAAAAATTGTTAGAACTAAAATATAAGAACGTTGTAAGATACAAAAATTGATGTGAAAATTGATCAATATTTCTAACTGATAATATGAGGCTTTGTGAAAGAGAAATCAAGAAAAGAAATCCATTTACATGGTAAAAACACTGAAGAATAAGTTTAACCAAGAAGGCAAAATATCTCTATGATGAAAACTATAAATCATTAATGTATTTCAAAGACACAAATAAATGGAAACATATTCTGTGTAAATAAATTGAGAGAATTAAGGTTATTAAAATGTCCATATCATCCAAAACAACTTACAGATTTGAAGCAATCACTGCAAAAATACCAATGAACTTCTTCACAGAAACAGGAAACACAAATGTGTGTGGAACCACAAAAGATTCTTAATAGCTAAAGCAATCTTGACCAAAAAGAACAAGACCAGATCTCATACACTACCTGACTTCAAAGAATATTGCAATGTTGCAGTAACCGAAATAGCATGATACTGGCCAAAAAGGAAATACACACCACCAATGTAACAAAATAATGAATCTAAAAATAAACCTAGTAGGGCTTGGGAAGTTCTAAATTTTTAAAAAGAATAATAATAAAAATAAAATCAGGAATGATACAGAATTACACTAAACAAAATTACAGGAATTCAACAATTGTTATATTGCATACTGCTATCTTCAAATTAGTTGTTCACATTATCAGATATAAGCAGGCAAAATTGGCTCAAAAAGTTATAAAACTAAAAAGGAAAGGGAAAGAAAAAAATTAAACATTAAATATTCCTTTCAAATAGATCAACACAAATAAGCAGTACAATTACTCAAGCTAGGGCTGTTTTTGACAGTTTCCATGAACAAACTGTAGGAAAAGGACAGTTTCTTCTACAGATTGTGCAGAGGGAACTAGAAATCCACATATAGAAGAATAAAAACAGACCTATATTTTTCACCACATAGAAAAATTAACTTAAAATGGCCCAACAGTTAAATGAGAGACCTGAAAGTATGAAACTATCTGTACTTGAAGAAAGCCTAGGGAAAATAATTCATGACATTTTTCTGGGAAAGAACATTTTTGCATAAAACATTTTTCTTCAATATTAATTTTATGTTATCTAATAGCATGGACTTTTTGTCAAACAAAACAGGGTTCAAAATTTTTACCACTCATACAGACCTCTGAATATGATATTTAAACTGTGTATATCTTAATTTCTCCCGGATAAAATTATAGTTAATAACATATTTAGGACTATCTCATTGGCATTAAATTTAATGTACATCCCTGATACATTATAGATAATCAGTTACTCTTAGCTTAAGGAAATCCTGCTTTTTATTCTACTTTCTTTACTACCATGAAAAAATAAAAGAAACTTGAAATTAATAGATACTAGAAGGAGATTTAATTTTGCATATCATTGATTTTCTTTACTTCTCACTTTTAAAAGTTGATTATTTTTTTCCTTGCTTATTTTAAGACCTCTTTGCATTCTGACTTTTGATGCTCACTCATATGATAGTGGGTTAATCATTGAAACTTTTAGGGCCACAGTTTGTCAAACCTAAAGCAAAACTGACACTATTGCCCTTATATGAATTGTTAAGAAGTTTTAATGGGATTATTTATATATGTGAAGTATAAAGTTGTGAAGTGTTAAAACAATCTGAAGTGAGATTTTAAAGGGAGCAAAAGCCTTTGGACTCCCAATCATTTATTTTGCAGCTCCAATTGATGTGTCATTTTCAGTTGTTTCTCAAACCACATTTCCAGCTTCATCCATCAACACTGTGCCCACAGCCTATTCTTGGCTACCTGTATGTATGGAACTAGTTATCCTTACCACTACAGCTTAGTTTTCTCCAGACAAAATCCTTTCTTTGTAAGGACTGAGATTCACAGAATGTTTAATTAATAAGCCCTTTCTTTTGAATCTGCAGTATTATTTTTGTCCATTTTTCTGTCTCTACAATGTCACATTCTCAAAAGTTCATTAATTCATGAACTCTTCATAAATAGACATTGATCACCTGCTGCATGTCAATTTTAGTGGCTACATGGGGCCTGGTGGGATGGTTCAGTGGCCTAAAGACCCTGCTTGGGAAAGCTTGGGCGGCTTCAGGGACCGCGGTTCGATCCCCGGCATCACATGCTGCGCCAGCCCTGCCCTCAGGGTGGGCTGAGCCGGCCGTGAAAATGAGTGAATAAACAAACAAAGGTTCTGAAACAAGAAAAAAAATTTTTTTTTAAATTTTAGTGGCTACATTTTGAGGATACACAGGTAAATAAGACATAGTCCCAGAACTCAAGAACTTTGTAGCTGAATCATAGATGGGTATATAAAAATGTTTATAACTAAGTTTGTCGAATAAGCATAAAAATAGAATGTGCACAAACTATAGAAGGAGACATTTCAGAGAGGAGGTATCATCATTTTACTCTTTAAAATTTTTGATACTGACGATTGAATTCAGGACCTTGCAATTGACAGGAAGGTGCTTGTGCTGCTGAGCTATCTCCCCAGCATTGTGTCATGGTTTTAGGCAATGAAAATTTTTCTAACAGGCAAGATTTCCATGGAAAAGATGCAGGTTATCTAGAGGCAAAAGTCATGAAACTGCACTGAGTATTTAGAGACTATATTACAGAATCATGAAGAGTGATGGGGTGTAAGCTAGAAAAAGAAGTGCAGATGAGATCATGCATGTCACTGTATTTGTGTTAGGGGACAAAAATAGAAGGGGCCAGAATTCAGTAGCAGTTTTGAAAAGAAGCACAGTCCATTTGTAACCATAGCTATAAACTTTCATGATACATGGAACCCCCTGGGGATCCCTAAAAATTTGATGTTTAGAATCCACTTATAGGACTGTTACATCACTGATTCTCATCAAGCAAATTTCTTAAAATTTTTCGCAATTTTCTTGTAGGGCTAGGGATGTAGCTCGGCAGGACAGTGACTTCTTGGCAAGTATGACGTCATTAGTTTCACTCCTGGCACACACACAAAAAAACCAATAATTACTCAAAATTGTTCTCTAAGCATTTCAGGTCCATGCAAAATTAAGAAAATGAGCATAAAATTGCAAGAAGACCATTTTTGACAACAGTATGTATGACGCATTGGGGTTTTGAGAGAAGCAAAGCTAGAGGTGAATGGGCCAATGAGGGGGAGAGGGAGAAGGGGAAGGGGGAGAGAAGAGAACAGGAGAGGCAAGGAGAGGAGAGGAAAAAGGAAGAGACTGATGATAAATATGATAAAATTTTGGTGAGGAGTTAGTGAATGAAGGGGAAATTGTCATTTATTATATTTTTTCATAGGTTTAAATTTTTAATATTAAACATTGCCAATGTCATTGAATTGTATACAGTACTTTGAAATGGTTATTGCCAGTTCTGTTGATAACCAACTATTATTATGCAATATTGAACTATGTATACAACTACTTTCTCTTAGTTCAAGGAGAAGAAATATTTGTACCAACAGTGTTTAGAAAAGTCATCATGTCTTCATCTTTTACTTGAAACCACTACTACGATGACAACAATATGCATTGTATTAATAAAAAATAAATATATGAAATGGTTAAAAGTATAAGTTTTAAGTTTTATTTATTTTTCCCCTACAAAATATTCAGAAACTTATTCAGATCATATCAATGAGGATAAATTTAGATTACCAAATAAACAAAGAACGCAAAACTTAGCATAAAAACCGAGGAAGACACAAATAGAAACTGAAAGGGTGGACAATAGAATCATGATTTAAGAACTATCAATATATTGGAACAATGAGTAGAAATTAGCTATTCTGTAGTTCTTATTTGAGGTTCAGAATGTCAGTTTCACATACAAATGGTAGTTTGTCATGGTAGGTATTGGTGTGAAAATACCATGAAGATTTTCACTGACTCATGTCCTAGTATGAGGTAAGGGTGTGACACTAGTGCTATATAAACCCAAACATGTTGAGATATTAGGAATAGAATGTCCATGTTCTAAACAGTAGAGGTTGGAGTCTAATAAATATTGGTACAGGTGAGGCCATACTGAAATATTATTGTCATTGAAATAGGAAAATATGTCTTAAGAGAACTGAACTGAGTGATAGAGAAAGTTTAAATAATTACTCAGCAGAGATGTGAGTCACAGGCTTATGTCTAACCAGTGCTCTACATGAAAAAGTGCTCAGAAAAGGTAAATAAGGAGGTTAAACATATGTGTATGCCAGATATGCAGAAACTAAGAACTGAAATTTAGAAAATAAATAATCCATAAAAGTCTCAAAAATTGGACCCAAATGGTTAACAGTACAAAGTTCCCCTGCAGCTACTACTCAATATGACTCTACAGCACTTTCCTTCATATTCTTATCACTCTCATCTGCCAAATTCAATATAGGATCTTAACAAACTGGAGAAGTGATCGCAGTAATGGATTCTGAATATTCCTTTAAAAATCTAGAGGGCTGAGTGACAATTATCACCATGCCCATTCACAGATGAAAAAGGTAAGAGTTAAAACTGACTGAAAGCCATAATGCTCAGAAGTTGCAGAAATAAAATTGAAGTCCGTTTGTTTCTCATGCATTTCTATAATATTTATCAATATATTTATGGCAAGCACTGGGCCTATCAAGGTGAATAATAAATAGCCCTTGCCCCCAAAACACGCATGTAAAAGTTGAAACAGTATTAAACAGGGTTTTTTTTTTTAATTCAGTAGCTGTTATGGTTTATGTTTAGTTGTCCCTCCAAAACCTGATGTAGTCATGGGCAGGGACTTCTATAGATTGAGACTTGACTCATGAGTCACTGGGATTATGTATTTTAGTACTGATCTAGAGTTTGAGACTTGATCCATGATCCCTGGGATTATTTGTTTTAAGTACTTCTGGGATTATAAGTGTAGCCTCAGGTGGATAGGCTGAGGAGGAGGGCCTGAATGTAATATAAAGAGAGACGGAGAGACAGACTCATGATGTTGCTGTCTGCTGCCCTGGTTGGTCGATTGCCTCTTTTGAGATTGTTGCTGTTCTGCCGCCATGAACTAGATGCTCTCTGCCCTGTTCCACTCGGCCTTGGACCAGTCGAATATGGACTGAAGCTTCCACAAACTGAGCTAAGTAAACCATTCCTTCCTTCATTTTGAATGCTGGCTATTTGTCCCAGCAAAGAGTAAAAAGTAAGTAAGACAATAGCATAGCAGGTTACAAAGTCAATACCCAGATATCAACAGCATTCCTCTGCACAGATAATAGATACACTGAGAAGTAAATTAGACAAAATATACAGCTTACAATAGCATCCAAAAACTAAAATACCAAGGAATTAATCTAAGGAAGTACAAGATCTATAGAACAAAAATTGCAGTATTCTGAGAAAACAGATTGAAGAGAATTTCAGAACATGTATATTCCATGCTCGAGAATAGGAAGAAACAACATTGTGAAAATGGCCACACTCCCAAAATTTTTATGCAGATTTAATTCAATCCCTGTCAAAATAATACCAGCATGCCCCACAGATCTAAAGAAAATATTCTTAAAATTTATTTGGAACCAGAAGACCTACAATAGTAAGGGCAATATTGAGCAACAAAGGCAAGGCTGGAGGCATTATAATCCCTGACTTGAAATTATACTACAAAGCTGCTGTGATAAAATCAGCATGGTACTGTCAGAAAAGTAGATCTGGGGATTAATGGAACAGATTAGAAGATGCAGATACAACTACAAACACGCTCAGTTATCTGACCTCTGACAAAGAGTCCAAACATATGCAATACGAGAAAGTTGGCCTCTTTAGCAAATGGTGCTGGAAAAACTGGCCCTCTACATACTGAGAACTAAGAGTAAACCTGGGTCTATCACCATTCACTAAACTAAAGTCAATATGCATTAAAGATCTAAACATAAAACAGAAACACTAAATCTCCGGGAAGAGAAAGCAGGAGGAAATCTTGATTACTAGGAGTAGGCAGACAGTTTATGAACAAAAATCAAGGTACATAGGAAATACTTGAAAAAATCAACAACTTGGAGCTACTCATATTGAGAAGCTTCTGCACATCAAAAGTATTACGAACAGAGGGAAATGACAACACAAAAGTTTGAAAAAAATCGTTTAACCAATTATCATTCAGGCAAAGGTCTCCTATTTAGAATATATAAAGTAACAAAACATACCATATATATATGTATATGTATATATGTATATGTATCTATATCTATATATATATATATATATATATATATATATATATATATAATTTAAAGTTCCAATCCAAAAATGGAAATCTGAGATGAACACACACTTCTCATAGGAAGAAACACAGGTGGCAAATAAATACCTGAAAAAATGTTGCACATCACTGGTCATTTGAGAAGTGTAGATTAAAACAAAGCTGAGATACCATCCCACTCAAAGAATGGCTATCATAAAGAAATATAACTAATAATACATTTTGGAGAGGCTGCAGTGTAAAAGCAACACTTCTCCACTGCTGATGGAAATGTAGACTGGTACAACCACTATTGAAATCAGTGTGGAGACTCCTCAAACAACTAGGACCTGAAATCCCATTAAATCCAGCTATTTCACTTCTGAGTATTTTCCCTAAAGAATGTAAAACATTGTATCACAATGATATATGTGCACCAATGTTTTCAGCAGCACAATTTGTCATAACCAAATCTTGGATGTAACCAAAATGCCCATCACCTGAGGAATGGATCAAAAAGATGTGGTATTTTTGTACAGTGAAGTATTATTCAGCTCTAAAGAAAGACAAACTTGATGACTTCATAGGTAAATGGATGCAACTAAAGGCTATACTCATAAGAGAAATAAATCAGACCCTCTTGTGTCAATATTGTATTGTCTCCCTGGTGTAAGAATCCAAAGGAAGAAATGGAAGCTGAAAGGTATAACAGGTATAGTAAAACAAAAAGAAATGGAACTTAAGAATTAAACAAAAACATGAGAGAAAGGAGAAAAGATAAAAAAAAAAAGCCAGGGGGAAAATATGCAAGTATGTATATAGATGGCTGAGGTGATGGTACAAAAAATTTCCATCAGTTTTTTCAAAATGGCAATAAATGTGTAGAAATTACTCCTTGACTAACTCTGTATGCTGATGTCTCTGATCTGAATGACTACACTGAGGACAACAATGTATAAAATAAAAATCATTCTTAAATGCCTGCTATTTTGGTCTTCTAAATGTGTACCATTTTTAATGTCATACCAATTATTAATATACTCAATTTAAAATAATTTCTAAACAGTAAAAAAGAGATTAAAACAGAAATGTAAGGTTTATTAAAAGAAACTAGTAAAATTCAATTATATTTCCAATCTTACGTAACTGTATATATTAATCTGAGAAACAGATTTGCTGATAAAAATAGATTGTGAAAATTGATAATATATGGTTCATTGTTAATCAACTATTCTTGTTTTAAAAATCTGTAGTATATGTGTTGTTGTATGATACCCTATTTATGTTTTTGTTCCTGATATTTTGTTTTTGCTTTTGTTTTTACTTTTCAAAATAAAATAAAATTAAATTTTAAAAAATTGGGTCTTTTATACTATGTTTCATATTTATGTGCTGATGAAGTGTAGTTTAAATGGAACTGAAAGAAAGTACATACACAGAGACTGATGGGAAGAATATCTGGATAACTGATACAGATCCACATTATGTTGGCTTGAAAATTCTGTCAATTAGGGTGCATTTTCTATAGTACAAGCTCAAGAATTACAAGTATCTTTAAAGCAGAGGAACTGCATGATGAAATCTGTGTAACTAAACAATTCTAAGGGTGAGTGGGAGATGAACTGCCAGGAATTGAGAAGAAAGGTAATAAAAGTAGGACCAGCTTTAGAAATTGAGATTAAAATGAAAGGCCAGGTTGAAGGAGCTAGCCGACGCTGTGATTGTGACACACAGATTTGTACATAACTTTATATCCAGGAAGAGTTAGAAGCATGAGTATAAGTCATGAAAAATTTGGATAAAAGAGACCTGGGGTCAACAGCTCTTTGCACTTGCTTGAAGAGAACACTGAGACTGAGTCCAGTTTAGAAAGCAAAGAGAAAAGAAAAAAAAAGCCAAGGAGAGGAGAAGAGAAGAAAAAGGCTACGCTGATGTATCGTAGAGGCACGACCAGTATAACAGTGAATTAAATTAATGTATGCATTTGTGAATGAAAGAATACAGTACACATCTAAAAGACCACAATGACGGGCATTCCAAGCATAGTTCCAGTGTTGCACGTTGCTATGCTCAATGTGAAAAACCTTTTAAAGGTTCTTAGGACTAATGTCTGATTCATCCTGTGTACGTAAGTGCATGGTTTTGCTCTTTCTATGTTTCCTCTCTTTTCTGCTTCCAGTCACTTCGTTGTTTAATCCATAGCACATTCAGCTGTGTTATGTCCTTCAATTTTTATTTATTCTTTAGAGTTCTTACACTAGGGAAGGCTATACAGTATTTACACATGTAGGTCCGGTTGATTTCATTTATGAGTTTATGTTCAATGTACATCCATTTATATATGACGTCGTACAGTTTATCACTCTTTATAGCTGAGTAATATTCCACTGTATAAAAATACCACATCTTTTTCAACCATTCTTCAAATGATGGGCATTTAGGTTGTTTCTAAAATTTAACTATGATATTCAGAAAGACAGTGATGTTAAGCTCAATTACTTGTTATGGAGTAATAGTACCACGAAGCTTTTCTGCTGGAGGGTTGAGAACAGGTAAGTTAACAAACCAAAAATTGGAGAAAAAGAAGGGCTATGAGGATAGCCAATGTTTTGGCCCTAGCCCTTCAAGGTCGGTAAGGACTCAGGACATAAAGGAACCTGTGCTGTAATATCGTATAACTCAGAGGTGTCCCAAATTTCTGGTCAAGGAGATTATGGGACCTCAGAGGAAAGGAATAAATGAACTATGGTGTGTCTAAGGAGAGTTGCCCAGAGAAAACATTCTCTCATGCTTTCCCAGAAAGCAAACTGGTTAAGCAATGGCTGTGACCCATTCCAAAGGCTGACACTGACAACAGTTCTACAAAGCACTATACATGGTTCCAAAGTTAATCCTGAGGGGATTTGACCTTGAAAGATACAAAAGATGAATGTTTTGTTATACATGTCTTGCTTTAACTTGCCCTTGATCACCCAGCAGTAAAGCTTAATTATGAGGCATAAAACACAGAGCTAGATTAGTATGATGAGCTGTAAGAGGCTTAAATCAACAGCCTACAACATTTCCAGTTTCACTGGTAACCCAATGCAATTATGGAACATTGGATTATGTATACAACTACATCCTCTCAGTTCAAAGAGAAGATATTTTTTCTTTCCTTACCAATATTGATTATAAAATGTATCATGTCCACACCCTGTGCTTTGTATAACTATTGTGAGGACAACAATATGTAATGTGTCAATTATTGCGAGTGTACTACTAACGTGTTTTGAAACTATCTTAGTTATTTTTTATTAAAAGTAATAAAAGTATAAAATAAAAAATAAAGAATACAGTAAATTAAAATACAAGAAAATGGGCCAGCAAAAGACTGAAAAAACGGTGAGAGAAGTAGAAATGTCTAGAGGAAATGGAGTTATACGTGAGCACAGCTTTTTTTTTTTTTTTTTTTTTTTTTGTGGCACCTGGGTTCAAACTCACGACCTTGCACTTGCCAGGCTGACACTTGTGCCACGGAACTATCTCCCTGGCCCTGTAAATACAGTTTTGATACCACATCTGTGATTGTGTAACGCCAGACACATCAACAGAAAGGAGAATAGTAATGCTGAGAGCATATTAGTTGGAGAAAATTTCTATGTAGGGAAACATTTTGAGCTGGAACTTGTAGTAGTAAAAACTTGGACCATTTCAAGGAAGAGAAAACATTCATAAATTAATCATTACTAAGGTCCGAGTATGTGACCCAAGAGTTCATTCTTTGGTAGATTGGTACCTAGTATGAGAATGATAAGAGTAGTAAGACCTTTAAAGCCCAAAGTCCTGGTGGAAGGTCACATGACTGACCCATGGCCACACGCTGACTTCCTCAGTGTCCATGTGATCTCTCCCTCTCACCAATGCTCTGGCCATTGAGACGTCATTTGCTCTGATATGACCTAGCTAAGAGTTCTTTATCTGAACTGTGATGTAAGAAACAGCTCACTAATCTTTCCCCCTACTAGAGTGTCTATGCTGTTTGGAGTCAAGCTTCTAAACTGGGAACTAAATACTATTATTTTCTTTGCAAGTGGTCCACCTGTGGAATTCTAGGAATATGAAATGGGCTACTGCAGACGGCATATGAACACAGGGACTCAAACTGGCTCAGAGTGTAAATGCTGGAACATCCTTAACAGTTGGGTTAAGAAAATCTCGCATACACTCAGGCAGACTCACTGTGACATTATCATTGGTCCAGTGTCCCAATCTCATCACCAAGAGACGGCATTATGAATTAATATCCTGGTCTTGTTTTTTCCTATAAGTCTTTGCTCTCTAACACTTCCTCTGTGGCCAGGTAACAAAGTTAGAATGGTGTTTTTTCTCATTTTTCATGTCCTAATCATTACACCTTATGAAGAGACAATGCAATTTCTCCTGGCTAAAATCCCCACTGTAGAGTAAATATGGCAATGTCAAGGCTGGAAACAACTTGGAAAATTTTGTGGCATGAAAGGCTTCAAAGTTAGGCTGTGAAATTGATCCTTGATCCAGTAAATGTGAGGAGCCAACAGAACATATTGAAGGGAAAAAAATGACAGTAAGAACCGTGCTTCTGAAGTGGGAAATAGAAATAAAAATTTAGTTTTGAGGGTCTTCATCCTTTGTGCTTGGATTGTTATATGAAAGCTGCAGCAAAATTGAAAGAGACTGATTTTTTGCTACTTATGTCTAGGCAGAAGTTAAAGCAACAAAGTAAAGCATGAGTAAGGGATGCGATAACCTGGTCTCTGCAAAATCCTAGGCTCTGTAGCAAATTACTCACTTCCATCAAATTTACTGTCATCCCCCATAATTTGTTGACCATCTCTTCCCAGGAGGAACTCAAAATGATCCAACAGGGACTGGGGAGATAGCTCAGTGGTCAAAGCACCACCCTGTCAATTGCAAGGACCTGAGTTCTATCCCCAGTACCACATAGCATGCCAGCCCCAGCCCCAGAACTCTGGGCGTGCCAAGCCAGTCACAAAAAAAAAAAAAAACTGGGCATGATAATCCCAGCACTGGAGAGGCTGAGTCAGGAGAATCACTGAGTCTGAGCTGTGTAGCGAGACACTGTACCAAACAACAAAGATTTAAAAATTTTAAAATGATCCATCAGTGTAAGTTAATGCACAGTTTATTTATTTATTTGTTTGTTTATTTTGGTCTTTTTGAGACAGAGTAGTCTCACTGTGCAGTTCAGACTGGCCTTGAGCTCACTTTTGTGAACCAGGCTGGTCTCATACTCACACTGATCCTCCTGTCTCAGTCTCCCAAGTACTGGGATTATAGGCATGCGCCACCGCACCTGGCTTAATGCACAGTTTAAATATATCCCCATGCCATCAGAAATCAATGAGGTTGATCAGAAACATTAGAATCAGAATTGAAAGGTTTTTTTTTTAATTATTTTATTTATTTATTTATTTTCTTGTTTCAGAACCTTTGTTTATTCACTCATTTTTATGGCTGGCTCAGCCCGCCCCGAGGGCAGAGCTGGCGCAGCATGTGGTGCTGGGGATCGAACCGCGGTCCCTGAAGCCGCCCAAGCTTTCCCAAGCAGGCGCTTTAGACCACTGAGCCATCCTGCCGGGCCCCCTCAGAATTGAAAATTACAAGCTAATTTCCTCACCAACTGAAGTCAGGGTGATTATCAGAATATCTGTTATATTAGATTATTATCCAAACTCCTGAGTCTGTGCTTTTAGCGTTCCCTCCCAGATATCATTTGGAAATCATAGGAAAAAAATCAGTGTCAGAGAAAAATTCCTTTTCCAAGGGAAGACTGGGGCTCTTCAGAAGTATCTTTAGTTTATCTTTCCATCTTCCCACTGTTCATGCTCTTGTATGCTGTCATCACGATGGTGGATATGGGCACAGTCTGAGCTCATCTCAATTTATCTGTTGCTCTTGGCTATATTTATACCATTCACTTACTCCACGCTCAGAATCCCAGCAAAGATGTTTTTCAAGCTCAGCGCTACCCTTCTCTTTCTGGGGTTTTGAAGCACAAATGAGCTTCCTTGACATTTTGTGGATCACAGAGTTCTTTCTTTAAGCACCAGTAGACTATGATGACTGTTTTTCTCTGTGACTTTTTATTCTTCCTGCTTACAAGTCCAGAATACTCAATTGGCATTTGGCTGAGGAAAACTCTGTCTGAGGACTTTCAATCTAGCAGTCCCCCCAGCTCATCTACTCAAGCTTCCCCATTTCCATTCCCACTTGTGTTCACTTGGGCAACATTCCTTATTAGATCAAGGTGACCTAGTCTGAAAGACGAATTTCAGCTTTGAACTTCCTGATTTCACTAACTGCAATATAACTTCTCACAGTCTGTGCTATAGCACCAGCTGCCACCATCCCACTATCTTCACTTGATTATTTCCTGAGGAAAGAGTATTGTCTGTTTTTTTCTTATTCACTTCATGCCAGGTCATAATATCTGAAAACAACTTTTGAATAGCCATTTGTTTCAGAATTCTGCTCATTGTTCTTTTCTTCCTGTTCAAATCAATCCTGTGTCAAACACTTGGGTATTACTAAGCAAGTTCACTTAAAAATAACATACTGGACATTTTCCATTACTGTGGACGGCTTGTGTATTTTTTGAAGTTCAGTGAAGCAATGTATTTTGTATCTGAGTCATTGGTTTTAATATACCACCAACAATCCATGGTTTGCTTGACTGTAAGATATATATTTAAAATATTTGTTGTTAAAATATCAAATAAGGATCTGTTCTATGGCGGCTGTGGAGTCTCACAAATATTTATGTGGCCTATATAGGTATAAACTTGTACTGTCTTTTATAGTGGTATAGTTTGCTTCTTATATAGTATGATCTCATGTGACAGAGTCTATTAAATAGCAGGCTGAGGTTGCTAGCAGTTAAATCATCAGTTCTCTGATGGTATGGTGGTGAAGCTGCAGTTATACTAGAATTTTAACTGCTTAGGACTGATTCCAGAACTTGTGCCTTTTCTGATATATATTTGTATATCAGGAGGATGCTACCAAATGGGAATGTGCTAGACATTATATCATTCATAAGGTGCCTAACAGAGCCTGAAATTTTAAGTGGTTTGAGTGACTATTTGACTTATTTCTCATGGAGATTATAAGAGACCTAAAACTCACAGCCAGCAACAAAGTCAGCATGCTTTTTGAATCCACAATTCCAAGACAATATGAAATTTATTTTAGATGGGCTGAAATAAAAATCCCACATATAGGAAGTCGGTGTGAAAATATGGTTTTGTATATGGTAGGCTAGTTATGTCACACTGAACATACTATGGAATCTACTTAAACTATAATTCCTGCATGATTAGTACCTGATTTTCTAGTGCAAACCCTTGAAGATTTCCTTGTACACATTTAAATTTAGCACCCCAGTTCAATGATAGTGCACTGAATAGCTCAGACAGCACTGCATACATGCCCAAAGACTGCTTTTCCAACACAGATTTCCTGATGTACCAACCTCCCCATTTTTACCACTGGAAGCCTCACCCACAATATGACAGTGAGAGTCACCTCGACATTCTTTGAGCTTGTGATTTAGGCACGTGCATTTATTTGATATCTGTATATTTCTACATTCACACGCATATGTCTGAGATTTTTATAGCACCAGAGCAGGAAACACTTTTGCTCAGTAGCATTCCACTGCTTACTTGTACAATTCATTTTTCTCTTTTTTAATTTTATGAATTACAACAAGAAAGAAATAACAAAGAGACAATTTCAGAACCCATCAGTGCAGCCACAATAATCAGTACAATTCTTATCGTTGTCTTCATAGTAATTGTTCACAGCAAAAGATGCAGACATGATAACTTTTATAAACATTATTGGCACAAATATTTCTTCTCATTAAACTAAGAAAAAGTAGTTGTATGTATAGTCCAATGTTCCATAATAGTAATGGGTTATTAGCAGAACTGGCAATGTGGGAAGCTGTTGATTTGAGCCTTTTACAACAAATCTTACTAATCTGGCTTTACTTTTTATACCTCATGGTTAAACTTTTCTGCTGGATGGTTAAGGCCAAGTTAAAGCAAGACCTATATAACAAAACATGTAACTTTTGTATCTGACAAAGTCAGCCAAATCTCCTCAGAATTTGCCTTGTAACCGTGTACATCATTTTGTAGATCTTTTGTCAGTGTCAGTCATTTGGATGAGCCACGGCCCTTGCTTGATCAGTTTGCTCTCTGTGAAAGTCTGAGAGAATATTTTCTTTTTAGGTGACTCTCCTTATGTACACAGTACAATGTCGATCCCTTTCCTCTGTGGCCCCAGAATATCCTTGAACAGAAAATTTGAGACACCATTGAGTTACAGGATGTTACAGCACAACTTCACTTTTGTCCAGATTCCTCACTGACCTTGCAGAGCTAGGGCCAAAATATTGTCTATCCTTTTAGCTCTTATTTTTCAGTCGGCCTACTTAAGGTGTTAACCCTCCAGAAGAGAAGCTTAGTGATACTATTACTCTGTAACATAGGTACTTGAGCTTAACCTCACTGTCTTTCTGATTATCAAATGCCCAATCATCAATATCCTACTAAATCTCTATAGAATGTGACAAATACAAAACAAAACAAAAAAACAGTTACACATTTTTACATAGACATTTAGAAATCTAAGCATATACAAAATTGTAGCAGGTTTATCCTATGTCATTTAGCCTTGTCTCTTATTCTCTTTTATTATCTCCTTTTTAGAAAAGAAACATTTACTTGAGGCAGAGCAAATCAACCATTGATGTGACAGTAGAAGCCACACAAATCTAAAAGACCGGGAAGACAGGCATTCCAAGCATGTTTTTAGTATTACACATAGCTATCCTCAGTGTCAAAAACCTTTTAGAGATATTTAGGCCCACAGTCTAGATCATCCTGTGAATACATAAGTGCACGATTTTGCCCCTGCCATATTTACTAACTTTTCTGTTTGCTGTTTCTTCATTTTTTAATTACTAACTACTTGATTTTCATTTACCTGTGCTACGTCTTTTCATTTTCATTTCTTCTTTTGAATTATTACACTAGGGAGACTATATGATATTTACATATATAGGAGTGGTTTATTTCACTTATGAGTATAAGTTCAAGATCCATCCACTTAATATATGATGGCTTCAAGTTTACCATTCTGTATAGCCAAGTAATATTCCATTGTATAAAAACACCAAGTCTATTTCAAACATTCTTCAGTCACAGGCATTTTTTTAAAATTTTTTTTAAATTTTATTTATCTATTTTTTTTTCTTGTTTCAGAACCTTTACCTGTTTATTCACTCATTTCTATGGCCGGCTCAGCCCGCCCCGAGGACAAGGCTGGCGCAGCATGTGGTGCCAGGGATCCAACCGCGGTCCCTGCAGCCGCCCAAGCCCTCCCAAGGAGGCGCTCTAGACCACTGAGCCATCCCGCATTTTGGCTATTTACAAGATTGGCTATCACAAGTTGTGCTGCTATAAATATAAGAGTACAGACATCACCATGAGATGATGATTTTGGTTCTTCTGGGAAAATCCCCTTTAGCAGGATAGCTGGATTGAATGGGATTTCCAGTCCCAGATTTTTTAAGGAGTCTCCACACTGATTCCATAATGGTTGCACCAGTCTGTATTCCCACCAGCCGTGGAGAAGTGTTCCTTTTTCCCCACAGCCTCTCTAACATTGTTTGTTGATTTATTTCTTTATGATAGCCATTCTTCCTGGGGTTAGAGTGTATTTCAGTGTTGTTTTAATTTGCATTTCACAGAAGGCTAGCTATGGGAATATTTCTTCATGTATTTATGGGTTTGTTGAATTTCTTTTTCTGAGAAGTGTACGTTGATCTCACATGCCCACTTCTGAACTGGGTCTTTGAATTTTGGAACCCTAATATTTTTTAATTCTTTATAAATTCTAGACAGAAGACCTTTGTCTAAATAATTAGGGTTTTTTTTTTTTCAAAATTTGTTGGTTGTCTTTTCACTTTTGGTAATTTATTTTGACATGCAAAAACATTTCAGCCAGAGGAGGTCCCAGTTGTTGATTCTTTCACGTGTTAAATATTCATTTTCATTTTGGCCATGAACAGTTTGCCTAACTCAACATCTTGAAGATTTCACCTTACTTTCTCTTTGAGGAGATTTAGAATTTATCTTTTAATATTTAGATCTTTAATCCATTTTTACTTCAGTGTAGTGCATGTTGATAGAACTGGGTCAAGTTTTAGTTTTTGGCGTGTTGAAATCCAGTTTTTCCAGCATCATTTGTTAAAGAGGCTATCTTTCTTCCAGTAAACATGTTTGGCCCCTTTGTCAAAGATAAGGGGGCTGATTGTGTCTGTAGTTGCTTTTGCACCTTCTAATATATTCCATTGATCCTAAGGTCTAATTTTTGCATTACCATTATAATTTTACTACTGTAGGTTTGTACTATCATTTTATGTCAGGAATTATAATTTCCTGACTTATCTTTGTTGCCCAGGATTGTCTTTGCTATTCCAAGATTTTTCTGGTTCTAAATAAATTTTAGAAATGATTTCTGCAAGTCTGTGAGGAATGTTCATGTTATTTTGATAGGGATTACTTTAATTCTGTATAACAGTTTTGGGGGTGAGGTCATCTTCACAATGTCGGTTCTTCCTATCCAGGAACAGGCAGTATCTTTCCATATTCTGAAATCCTCTAGGATCTCTCTTTTCAGAGTACTGTAGTTTTCATTCAGTAGATCTTTTACTTCTTTAATTAGATTAATTCCCGAGTGTTTCATTTTCTGTAGTACTATTTTAAAAGGTATTGTTTCTCTATTTCCATCTCAATGTGTTTGTTATCTGTATAGAGAAATGCTATTGTATTATGGCTGTTGACTTTTATCTTGTTATAATACTGAATTTGTGTATTAATTTTAGAAGCTTCTTGGTGGAGTATTTGGATCTTCCACGTAGAGAATCATGTCATCTGCAAATAATGATAATTTAACTTCTTCTTTACCTATTCTTATTTTTTTATTTCTCTCTCTTATATAATGGCTGTAGCTAATGATTCCAGAACTATATTGAATAGGAGTGGAGACAGAGAACGTCCTTGTCTATTACCAGATCTGAGAGTGAAAGACTGAAGTTTTCCCCATTTAGAATTATGTTTGCCATTGAATTGTCCTAGATGGTTTTTATCAGAGTTGAGTAGAAGCTCTCTATTCCAATTTTCTGTAGGACTTTGAACATGAATGAGTGTTGGACTTTGTCAAACGCCTTTTCTGCATCAGTTGAGATGATCATGTGTTTTGTTTTTTTTTTTCATTTGGCTGTGTTGATATAGTATAAAATGTTTATATATTTGTGTATGTTGAACCAACCTTTCGTTCCTGTGGTGAATCTTACCTGGTCGTGGTGTATTATCTTCTTAATTATTTGTTGAATTCTAGTTGCTAGGATATTATGGAGGATTTTTAAAATCTATGTTCATGAGACAGGTTAGCCTGTAGTTCTGTTTTAAATTTCATCTTTCTCCTCCAGAAATGATGCTGGGAGGATTATTTCCTTTTCAATTTGATTGAAGATTTTGAGGAGTACTGGGTTTATTTCTTTTATAAATTTCTTACAGAATTTGGCTATGAATACAGCAAGACCTTGTCTTTTCTATATCGGTAGGTTTTTTTTTTAATTACATTTTGTATTTCATTGGTTGTTGTTTTGTTACAAAGAATTCTTATATCTTCTAGATTCAGTTTTGGTAAACTGTAGCTTTCTAGTAACATGTCCATTTCATATATATCTTCAACTGTGTGCAAGTAAAGATTCACAAAGTAGCTATTAATGATTTTCTGGATCTTCACTGGGTTTGTGGTAGTGTCACCCTTTTCATTCATTGTTGCAGGGTTTTGAGTTTTTTCTTTCCTTTTTTTGATGAGATTAACTAGGGACCTATCAATTTTGTTTAATCTTTCGAAGATCCAGCCTTTTGACTCATTAATCCTTGTATTTTTTTGTCTCAACTGCATTAATTTATGCTCAAAACTTTATAATTTCCAAACATCTTTGGGCTTTGGGATTGGTTTGCTTTGCCTTTTCTAGATGATCAAGGTGCAGCATTAGATTATGTATTTGTTCATGCTCTGTTTTTATTAATGTGTCAGTTCAGAGCTTTAAATTTCCCTCTAAGAACTGCCTTCATTGCATGTCATAAATTCCAGTAGGTTGTGTTACAATTTTCATTAAAGTGTAGATACTGTTTAATTTCTAGTTTAATTTCATCTCTAAAGCATTGATTGTTCAGGAGGATTTTGCTTAATTTCATCTTATTTCTGGGGTTTTTGTTGTTTCTTTTTTCATGTATTTCCAGTTTCATTGCCCTGTGGTTAGATAATATGCATGGGATTATTTCTATTTTCTTGCATATACTTAAGCATGATGTATGGACTTAAAGTATGTGGTCTATTTTAGAAAATTTCCCATGCGCAGCTGAAAAAAAAATTGTATTCCATAATGATTTTGTGGAACACTCTACATGTCCACTAATTCCATTTGTTCCAAGTTCTTGTTCTGTTCTGCTACTTCTTTGCTAACTTTTGTTCTGGGTGACATATCTTTTTGAGATAAAGGGGTGTTAAGGTCTCCTGTTGAGATTGTGATATTGGATAACAGGTTTTTCTTGTCCATTGAGATTTGTCTTGTACAGCTCGGTGCTCCCATGTTGGGTGCATACATATTCATGAGTGTTAATACTTCACCTTGAATTTTTCTCCTGGCTAGTAGTTAGTGCCCTTCTTTCTTTCATTTGATCAACCTTGGTTTGAAGTCCAGACTATCTGCAAACAGGACTGCTATCACCTGCTTTTCTTCTGAGGTGATAGGGCATGTAGTATTGTTTGCCACTGTTCGATTTTCAACCTATGAATTTATTTATGAGTTAAGTATATTTCTTGTATACAGCATATTGTCAGGCTTTCCTTCTTTATCCACTGTGCCAGTCTATTTCCTTTTATTGGAGAATTAAGTCCATTAACATTGATGGCTGTAATTGAAATGTATTGACTTTTTATTGACATGTTTTTCATCTATTATTGTTTTCCCCCTTTTCTCCACTGTTTAATTGGTTGCCCTATGTGGTGGGTACTTTCTGTTCTCATTTGTGAAGTTTGGGTCATTTTGGTCCCTCTCTAAAATACCTTCTGGTAGTCTGTGTAGGCTTGGCTTTCTCGTTGCACATTTCTTTAGTTGTTCTTTGTCATTGAAGTATTTTACTTCTCCATCAAATTTGAAAGACAGTTTTCAGGGTATAGCAGTCTGGGCTGGAATTTGTTTTCATAGAGGACTTGAAACACACTGCTCTATGCTCTTCTTGCCTTCATGGATTGTGAACAGAAATCTGTTGGTCTGATGGGATTTTCTTTAAATGTAATCTGTTTTTATTTTCTAGCTCCTTTTAGTGTATTATTCTTCTGCTAGATTTCCCAGTTCTTGACTATTATATATCTGGCTGTGTTTTATTTCAGTTGTTGTTATTTGGAGTTCTTTATGCCTCAGTTACCCAAATCCCAGGTTATTCTCTCACATATGGGATGTTTTCTTTGATTACTTATCCCCCTATTCTTTTTATATCATTTTTAGGGACTCTTTCTTTCTCATTGATGCCTATTAATCTCACATTTTTCACCTTGCATTGTCTTTCAGATGTTGAATTATTTTTATGCATCCTAGCTATTTTTAAGAAATCATTTCTTACCTTTTCACTAGCTGCATCTGTCTCTTCAAGATCTGAAACTATTTTCACTTTCACTCAAACGGTGTTGCCATGTTGTGATTCATATTTCATTTTTATTTTCCTGTATATCTCTGAAACTGCTTCACACCATCTATGTCTTTCCTATATTGTTCATTCAAGGATTCCATCACTTTTCTGCTCTTCCCTATTTTTTTATCAATGTCTTTTTAGAAGCACTTATTAATTCTTTCATTATAGTTATCCTTTCTTTTTTCACTTCAGAAATTATTTGTAATCTGATTCCCTCTCTACCTTTCTGCAATTGTTCCTTTACTTCAGATGTTATTAATTCAGATATTTCTTTTTTACTTAAGAGATTATTTGTGATCTCATTTCCTCTATACTGTTGTTTGTTTGTTTCTTTGATTTTACTTCAGACACTGTTAATTCATACATCTCTTTTTTTACTTCAGAGGAAATTTCTGATCTGATTTCCTCTATGCATGTCTACATTTGTTTCTTTTCTTCAGATGCTATTTATTCCAAGATTTCTGCTGTGTAATTTCCACATTCTTCTTTGTAAGTGTCTCCTACATTTGTTCTTGGTGGCCTCGAGGCCTGAGATTACATCTTGTTTCTTCTCTTTGCCCTTTTGTATAGCACTATCCTCTGATTTTTGGTGTAGAACTTTGGTGCACTTATGTCATTAGCACTTCCTGAAACTCAGGTCCGGATCAATTAAGTTGGACCTTGTCCAGGTATGCTGGCTAGGTCTGGCTGCTGTGCTGTTCTTCTTTTTTTTTTTTTTTTTTTTGGTGGAACTGGAGTTTGAACTCATGACCTTGCACTTGGCAGGTAGGCACTTGTGCTACAGAGCTATCTCCCCAGCCCCACTGTTCTTCTTCTTGCTGCTGCTTCTTTTGGAAGTGAATCTGCTGTGCTTCTCTGGCAAGATATTTAGGTTCTCTATTGGCTAGAAGTGTCTGAATCCACCCTTTCTGCAGGTAATTTTGCTGCAGTGTTCCACAGGAGGTACTAGGTCAGAGGTCTTCAAAAGTACATGCATGCTGGTCGCTTGACTCAACGTGGTAAATTATCCATTGGGCGCAGGCATGGAAAAGTTCCCTACGTTCATGCAGGCGCTGAGCGTTGGGCTCCCGGCTTGCAAGTTTCAGTTTGGCATGGGCTGGGCAAAGGTCCCTAGCTACACGCACACGTTGCTTGATGGGTTCTGGGTGGGAAAGTATCTGGTGAGCATTGGTAAGCAAAAGGTTACTACCTACACATGCACGCTGTTCGGTGGGCACCGGGTGGGAAAGCCCCATTCCTTGTTTAAGCTATTCACGGAAAAGCCTATGAGTAACATGTAGGTTGTTCATAACTTTATAGTACTATGAACAAAATTGCTATTCGTAGTTCTGTCCATTACCTAAGTACAGTATATATCTTCATTTTCTATGAAAAGAACAACTGAGAATGCAACTTTATAGGCATATGGTATGTCCTTGTTTAACATGATTATAAACTTGTGATTTTAAGAGTAGTTGTACCATTTTGTGTCCTTGATATCAATGCAGAAGAATTTTTTTGTTGTTGTTTTATACCCTCAATGTACTTTAAAGACATCTTGGTAGTTATACAGTGTTGTCCACTGTAACTTGAATTCACCCAATGCCAAAGTTATGGTAGATGCTTTTCCCTACGCATATTTGCTGCCTGTATATCATCAGTGAAATACTGTATATCATCAGTGAAAATACTTGCCCCATTTCCAATTGGATTGTTATTTTCTTTTGATGTTATATTTTCAAATATGTATATTATCTGCCTTAAATTCTTTGTTGGATATACTAGAAATATTTTCTTCAACTCTGAAAAAAATTGTTATTTTTATAAAAACTATCTGTTATTTTTCTTTATTTGTGTCATGCTTTTGGCTTCCTTCATAAGGACTTTTGGTCTAGAATCATATTATATAGAATTGCATATTTTCTCTTACATTCCTTCGAAGTTATCTATTTCTATATCTATACTGTTTTGAAAGATTTCTATAAGATGTAAAGATGAAGTGAAGTTTTATTTTTGGGCTTTTGCACATGTTTGATTGCCTCTTATGTTTCTAGAAAAGCCTACTCTTGGTATAAGTTTGTTTCTGAAGTCTGTTCTGTTCCATTGATCTAAGTATTTATTTCTTTGCCAATTCACATTGTTCACTACTTTATGATTATAGTAAAATTCACAACTGACTTATATGAGTCCTCCACCTTTGTTGATTTTAAAAGATGTTTTAGACATTTTATTAGCTTACTCTTTCATGTTAATTCCAGAATTGAGAGCTTTAGAAATTTCTGTTGTCTACAGAAGCCATAAAACAAAATTTTTATTTTCATTGTACTAAATCTGTAGATTACATTAGGAAGAAATTCTGAGAAACATCTCGTTTTTTTTTTTTTGTTTTTTTTTTTTTGTTTTTGTCTTTTTGAGACAGGGTCTCACTGTACAGTTCAGAATGGCTTTGAGCTCATTTTGGAGCCCAGGCTGGTCTCGAACTCTCACCGATCCTCCTGCCTCAGCTTCCCAAGTGCTGGGATGACAGGCGTGCGCCACCACGCCCGGTTTGAGAAACATCTTTAACATGTTGAATTCTCTATTCCATTCTTGGCATGCCTCACAATTTTTATAGGTCTTCTTTCATATTTTTCTTTGGCATTTCATATTTCTCTGTTCACAGATTATGTACAAATTTTATAATGTTTCTTTTTTATCACATTGTATAGGTATTCATTAGAATATCAAAGATCAGTGGAAAATACTAGTTCCAAGTCAAACATTTGATACTCAGAAATACAGTGATATTAAGCACAAGTACCTTTGTTATACAGTAATAGTATCACTAAGCTTCTCTTCTGGAGGGTTAAGAACTTAAGTTTGCAAAACAAAAACTGGAGAAAAAGAAGAGCTGCAAAGATAGTCAATATTTTGACCCTAAGCCTTCAAGGTCAGTGAGGACACAGGATATAAGAGAACCTGTACTATAACATAACTCAGTGGTGTCCAAAATTTTCTATTCAAGTAGATTATGGAGCCTCAGAGGAAAGCAATCGATGATGTATGGTGTGCCTAAAGAGAGTCATCGGGAAAGAAAACATTCTCTCAGGCTTTCACAGCGAGCAAACTGGGCAAGCAATGGCTGTCGCTCATCCAGATGGCTGACACTGACGAAAGTTCTACAAAATGATGCACATTTAGTTTCAAGGTAAATCCTCAGGGGATTTGACTGGCCTGGTCAGATACAGAAGTTACATGTTTTGTTATATAGGTCTTGCTTTAACTTGGCCTTAACCACCCAGCAGAAAGGTTTAACCACGAGGCATAAAAAGTAAAGCCAGATTAGTAAGATTTGTTATAAAAGGCTCAAATCAACAGCTTCCCACATTGACAGTTTTGTTAATAACCCATTACTATTATGGAACATTGGACTATACATACAACTACTTTTTCTTAGTTTAATGAGAAGAAATATTTGTACCAATAATGTTTAGAAAAAGTATCATGTCTGCATCTTGTACTCTGAACAACTACTATGAAGACAACAATACGCACTGTATTAATTATTGTGGCTGTCCTACTAATGGGTTTTGAAACTATCTCATTATTATTTCTTATTAAAAGTAATAAAATTATTGCAGAAACTTTCAAAAAGAAAAATAAATAAATAAATAAGGCAAATGTTTCTTTAGAAAGGACAAAAGAAGGAAAGAAAAGAACATAACTTGAGCCCATAAATCAGGTTAACTTATTCAATATCTTTCACATGGCAAAATCCTTTCAAGCAGAACACTGAAGAAAAAAGAATAGAAATCACCATTTCTCCACTAATGAAATATTTATTTTTTTTGACTCAAATTCAGTAATTATACATATTTATATGGTATAGTGTGATATTTTGATATATGTATGCTGTATAATCATCAATATGTATATATTAGCTTAACAATTTACTACTTCATAGTAAAAAGTTCAAAATCTCTTCTACTTTAAAGTACATAAAACGTTATTGTGAACAGTACTGATTTTACCATTCGATGACACACAAGAATTCATTCTTTATATTTAAGTGGAACATTGTACGCACTGACCAGCTCCCCACTATTCCCTATTTTCCCTGGTTTCTGATAACCACTCTCCTTTCAATTTTCATGAAATCAGCTGTCTAATGATTCCATGTATATTATAGTACATTCAGTAATGTTTTTCTAAGCCTGTTTCACTTGACTTAGCATAATGTCTTCCAGATTCATCTTGGTTACGGAAAGTGGACAGATCTTTTTAAATCTGAATTCATTGTATTGATATGTCAAAGTTTCATTATCCTTCCTTCTGTCAATTGCCACTTGGGTTGTCTCTATAGGTTTACTATTATAAATGATGGTGCAATGAACATGTGAATGATTATCTTTGTTCTACATCTTAAATTCAGTCCTTTTGAGTATATATCCAGGAATAAGATTGATACGTCATGTGATAATTCTACTTTTAGTTATGTAAGGAAACTTTATCCTGAATTCAATGATGACTGAAATATTTTAGATTCCCACCAACCATGTATAAATGTTCTAACTCTTTTTTATAACTTCGTCAATACTTGTGAACTTTTGGTTTTGCATTTGTTGTATTTTCTTTCTAACTCCATTGCAAATATTTTCTAATTTTCTGTGTTTTTTCTTTCATTTATCAATTACTTCTGAGTATATTATTTATTTGGTAAGTGATTAGAGATATTCTTAATTATCTTTATTTATTTTTCCATTTCAGTCATTTATGGGAAGAAATCACATTTTATATCATTTTAATGATTTCTGAATATGTTGTAGTTTGGTGTATGCCCTAAGGTACAGTCTATATTGCTAAACATATTCTGCTGTTGAGTGGAGTGTTCTGGAAATGTTAAATTATTTTTAGGTGGTTGATTTTTTATTTTTAAAAGAGAATAAGAATTAATAAAAAGCGTTAGAAATGACACAGAATTTCACTAAGCAAAATAAAAGGACCTCAACAATTGTTGTTACATTGTATAATGTCTTCAAATTAGTTGTTTAGATGACCATATATAAGCATGCAAATTTTTAAATTACAAAGGAGAAAATATTGGCAACACAATTATTCAAGCTATCCTGTATATACCCACAAAAAAGACAAAGGAAAGAAAGAAAGAAAGAAAGAAAGAAAGAAAGAAAGAAAGAAAGAAAGAAAGAAAGAAAGAAAGAAAGAAAGAAAGAAAGGGAAATATTTGATGTTTTATTTTGTCTTCAAATTCTGGATTTTGTTAAATTTATACCATGGAAGAACTATGTCCTACCAAGCCACAACTTAGAAAAATAACCAAGTATTGTACTGAAATGATACTAAAATGTAAGGCAGAATGGTTAAAAGATCTTCAAAACTTATTCTTACATTTTATTATTTTGATGTCACATTTTTTGACACAAAGTTTCAGATAACCTGATGCAATAAATAAAACTATTTTACTCCAAATAAAGTCAAATGCTTTAATTGTATTACTTTTTCTTCCTTCCCAGTATTTTTTATTTTGCAGTTGCTTTTATTTTTTAAAGTTTAATATTTTTATTGTTTAAATTTAACAATGGTTATATTACATATTTTCATCATCAGATAAGTTTAGATTAATACATATATGTATATAAGGTTGATCAAATAATTAAACATTAACCTTTCTAAATCCACATTACTTTTTTTTTCTTTTCCCCTTTCCTTTTTTTGAAAGTTGACATATTGCATATTGTCCTCACAATCGTTCTTCAGAGTACAGTGTGTGGGCATGACCCACCTCCCTATTGATGTTGCTTACAAAAAAATTAAAAAAGGAAAACAATATACTTCTCTTTGGACTAAGAGGAAGCAGATACATACATAATCAAATGTTCTGCAATTGCAGTGGGCCACGAGTGAAGCTTGTAATGTTGGAGGCTATTGAATGTAAGCCTCCTAAAGCTCATCTCACCAATCTAGCTCTGCGTTTCATGCATTGTAATCAAGCACTTTTTTCTTTTCCTTTTTATCTGCCAGTTCCTTCTTTAACTTTATTTATTTATTTACTTATTGATTGATTGATTGATTGCTTTTTGCATTACTGGTAGTTAAACTCAGGACCCTGTGCTTGTCGTACAGATGCTTATATTATTGATCTATCTCTCCAGCCCCTAACTTCAGTTTTCCTAAGTGTATATTTGTTCTTATATATTCAATACATTCATCATGGGAATTTGTACCTGTGCATAGCATAGTATAGTATAGCATAGCATAGCATAGCATAGCATAGCATAGTATAGCATAGCATAGCATAGCATAGCATAGCTTTTTTCTCCATTCATCTCAATTTGCTTCAAGCCTTCATACTCTTCCCATTTACGAAAACTTTCTTTCCATTTTTCTTCCATTCTGATCTCTCTTTATTTATTTTCCCTTCCATCCACCACTGTTCCTCTGCACATTTGAACATGTACTTCCTACTTTGCAATATTTGTCCTCCAGTACACTCCTTCTGTCACCTTTAGCATTCTCACATAAGGGAAACAATGCTTGTCTCATATATTTCACTTAAAAGTATGATCTCAATGATCATCCATTGGGCTACAAATGATGCAAGCTTGTCCTTCTTTATGGTAGAGTACTATTTCATTATACATAAATACCACATTTTAGTTATCCATTCATCTTTGCATGGGCATATGGGCTGTTTCTAAGATTTAGCTGTTATAAATTCAGAAGTATAAACATGGGTATGCATATTCCATATAACTATGGCATGATTATTGAACTCTTCTGGAAAGATATCTGGAAAGGGAATACCTTGATGAAATAGATGCTCAAGTTGTAGGTTTGTGAGTAATCTCCATATTGATTTCCATAGAGTTTTACCACCTTACACTTCCACCAGCCACAGATAAGGGTTCTGTAATTCCCACAGCCTTCATAGCATTTGTTATTGATTGATTTCTTTTAAATTTATTTTTTTTTTTGAGACAGGGTCTCACTGTGCAGTTCAGGCTGGCTTTGAGCTCACTTTTGTAGCCCAGGCTGGTCTGGAACTCACAACGATCCTCCTGCCTTAGCCTCCCAAGTGCTGGGATTACAGGCGTGAGCCACCACGCCCGGCTTTTTAAATTTAATTTTATGGATGTATTTTAGATATAAATAATGTTAGCCTTGATACAATGAATTTGTACATGTACATAATATATCTTGATTCTTCTTTTTTCATTCCCCTCCCCCTTCTAAACCTCCTTATTTACGAAAGCTTTGTTTCCATTTTCTTCATTTTTCTCTTTCATCTTTTGTTACTCCCTTCTTCCTAGTTTCCATTTCCATTTGAATACTTCTTTTAACATATCTGTTATGCAAGACGACTTTTCAATATGACGAGACCATGTATATGTTGAACCATCGCTCCACTGTTTGGATGCACTGTACTTTGTGTGGTTTATAATGCTATGTAATCTTCACAATGATTTCCTACATTCTGTTTGCCAGCATGTTATTGAGGATTTTTTGCATCTATGTTCAGTAGGCAGATTGGCTTATAGTTGTCATATTTGTGGATCCTTTCTGCTTTTCATATTAGAGTACTCCTTGCTTACAAGAATGAGTTTGGGAGAATTGCCTCCCTTTCAATTTCATTAAGGATTTTGAAGTGTAATGACCTTAGATCATGTCTAAATTTCTTATAGAATTCAGAAGGGAATCTGTTGGGACCTTGGCTATTCTTTCTTAGGAGGATTTCAATTACATCTTCAATGTCATTGACTCATATTGGTTTATTTAGAAGTTTTATATCTTCTTGACTCAGCTTTGGAAATTCATGTGTATCTTTACCAATTTAATTTTCCCTTCTTGGTCATTGCTTCCTACAATGTTTGGTATGTTGTATTGGCATTATTGTTTAATTATAGGAACCACCCAATTTCATCTTATTTTCATCTGCAATTCATTGGTTGTTCAAGAGTGTATTATTAATTTTCATGCATTTATGAAGTTTTATATGGTTTTTTTTTGTCATTGATTTTTTTTTTGTCTTTTTTTGAGACAGGGTCTTGCTATGCAGTTCAGGCTGGCCTTGAGCTCACTTTTGTAGCCCAGGCTGGTCTCGAACTCACATCAATCCTCCTGCCTCAGCCTCCCAAGTGCTGGGATTACAGGCGTGAGCCACCACGCCCGGCTTTTGTCATTGATTTTGAATTTTATTGCAGTGTGATAACTGTGGTAAGATAATATACATGGGAGAATTTCAACTCCTTTGCTGTTGG
>PVJA010025063.1:7333-31294 GCA_004027025.1 Myocastor coypus
GGTCTCAAACTCACACCAATCCTCCTGCCTCAGCCTCCCGAGTGCTGGGATTACAGGCACGTGCCACCACGCCCAGTGACAGTGCACATTCTTAAAAAACAAGATGAAAGATATTCAACAGTGCTTGTCATATTGCACATTGCTGTCTTGAATATATTGCTCAGATTACAGATATTAGCATGTAAAATTGTCAGTAGAAATTTTAAACATTAATTGGATAAAAATGATGCACTTTTATACAGTGGAGTATTACTAAGCTATAAAGAAAGATAAATATGAGGCTTTTATAGGTAAGCAGATGCAACTAGAGCAGTGGTTCTCAACCTTTCTAATGCTGTGACCCCGCAATACAGTTCCTCATGTTGCAGTGACCCCAAAGGAAATGGGCCGAGGGCTGGACAGATGTTTTTCTAAAGTCAACAAATGGCCAGCAACACATGAAAAGATGCTCAGTGTCACTGGCTCTTAGGGTAATGAACGTGAAAAGCAGGAGACATCACTGCATACCGACTAAGACGGCTCTCAGTAAAGAGACGGTGACGGGTTTCAAGGATGCAGGAGATAAGAGTCATCCCACTTTCCTGAGAGGCTTGTAAATGGAACCGGCACTTTGGAAAATAGTTCAGCAGCTACTCCGCAAGTGGAATACAAGTTAGCCTATGACCTAGCTTCGGGCACGAGGAAAGTGAAACTGCACATCTGCACAGAGACTCACACCCATGTTTGCAGCAGGACCACGGTCTGATACGCGGACAACAGCGTGACGTGCCCAGGCAGGGAGTGTTATTCAGTTAAAAGAATAAAAGTGCTAACCTGAGTTACAGTACGGGAAGCTGTGAGAATATGATCCGTAGCAAAGGAAATGTGTGACGAAAATGGCACTTTGGATGGCTTCATGTATGTACCCTGGAAAGGTCCAGAACAAGGAAATTCACAAAGATAGTTGGTTTTTCAATGCCTGTGGCTGGGAGAGGGACAGAGATGGCAACAGCTGCCAGCAGGGACAGATTGCTTCGGAGGGTGACAACGGCGCTCTAGTATTAGATGGCAGCGCTGGTTGCTCAGATTTGTGAATGCAAAAAAGAAAAAAGTCTCGCTGAAGCATGCACTTGAGGAGGGCGAGTTATAGAGTGTGTGAGTGTTATCTCAGTTTTTAAAAAGTATTTACTGGCACTCAGCAGATAGCAGCAATTTCATGGTCTGTCAGAGCTTGCAAGTTGGTTACAGGTGACCTCAGATGATTTAAAGAGAAAAATTGGAGCTTCCTGTGCCCAGCACTGCTGGCTTAGTCTCCTCCGGATAAGTGTCTGCTTTTTCTTCTAGTCCTAAATGGCTTTTTGCCTTTCCTTGAGGTTCTAGTTCATGATTTTCACTTGCTGTTATCAATTTCAATTACTTATTTTTAAAAAATCCATCTATCTATCTATCTATCTATCTATCTACCTATCTATCTATCTACCTATCTATCTATCTACTACAGGGTCTCACTGGGCAGCTCAGACTTGTAGTGAGCCTCCTGTCTCAGCCTCCCCAACGCTGGGATTACAGGCATGTTCCACCACACCCTGTTTCGGTGGCTGGTACAACACACCTGGAGTTTTGGAGGCTGACATGGCATGTGGTACCAGGCATTGAACCCAGGTCCTTATGCTTGCCAGACAGGCCCCTTAGCCTGCCGAGCTATCTCCCCAGCCTCAGTCAGTTATTGTACAAATATCATCTTTCACAGAAAGAAAATTTGAGGAGGATTCTTGGAAGGATAACAAGATATGGGTAACTTCCTCTGAGTGGGGACTGTTGACCAGGCAGGCTCAAAGGGGCCAGAGCTAAGAAGCCTCTGGTGTCACAAAGGAGGATCTACAGATGTTTGCAGTAAGATGCCTCTAGAACAATTGTTCTTTGCTGTGTGTGACTACAGTCCAGGTCTAGATACTGAGGAAAACAGGCAAGAAAAGCAAAGCAAACAGGAATACATTAAATGGAAAAGCTCGTGGCTGGGCGTGGTGCTGCTTCCCTCTAGTCCAGCACCCGGAGGCAGAGGCGAGAGCTTCTGCATGAGTCCAAGGCCGGCCTGAGCTGATGCAAATTGCAAGGACAGCCTGGACTACGTAGTGAGACCCTGTCTGAACACAACCAAACCAAAGCAAAGCAAACCAAAAAACCTAAGAAGCTACTGCATGCCAAAGGAAAAAATTCACAGGGCAAAGTTACCAACTGCAGAACAGGAGGAATACTCTGGAAATTACTCACTTGATACAGAGACAAATATCAAGACTATGTAAGAAACCCCATCAACTCAATTACAAACACATTTTTTAACAGTGAGCACTAGACCTTAATAGACCTTTCTCAAAAGAAGTCATACAAATGATGATCAGGTCCATTAAAAATGCCTGCTTTGCTAATCAGAAATGCTAATCACACTGCAGTGAGATACAGCTCATTCTGTTATTTAAAAAATGATAAAGTAGTGAATGCTAACTTGTGGAAAATGAGAACTGGTGATGGAATGTTATGATAGTTGTGTAGGTATGGAAAACAGTATAGCAGTTGCTTAAGAAGTTAAACTTAGGTCTAGGGGAACTCCAGTAATAGAGCATCTGCCTCACATGCATGAGGTCCCAGGTTCAATCCCCAGCACCACAAAAACAACTGTTAAATGGTAAAACTAAACCTACTGTATAATCCAGTGTAGCTCAAAGGAAATGAAATCAGTATCTCGTAGAAATATCTGCACCTCTGTGTTTATTATAGCACTATCCATAAAACCCAAGTGGAATTAAACTAAGTGTTCTCAAGCGGATAAATGGATAGCTTATTTACTTTTTACTTATTTATTTTGATACTGGAAATTGAATTCAGGATGTTACACTTGCCAGGTAGGCACTGAGCTATATCTCTGGCCCTAGATGAATAGATAAAGAAAATGTACCTGTATATACGCAGAGCGAAGCTATCCATGCTGGCAGCTACAACCCCATGGAAGGGGCTGGAGGACGATATGGCAGCCGAAATAAGCCAAGCACCTAGCAACACACACTCGCCATGGTCTCACTCGTAGGTAGAATCTCAAAAAGCTGGTCTCATGGGTGTTAAAAGCAGAACTGCGGTTACCAGTGGCTGGGAAGAGGGCTGGGGAGGGAGAGATGGGAAAGGAAGCTGAGTTACAAGCGGATTGAGGAAAGAAATCCTGCCATCTTGTTGCACAGCAACATGATAAGAGACAATGATCATCAACTGTATGTTTCAAAAACATCTAGTCAAGGGCTGGGGAGACAGTTCAGTGGAATAAGAGCTTGTCTGGCAAGCGCAAGGTCCTGAGTTCAATCCCTGGTACTATAAAAAAGAAAAAAATCTAGTCAAGAGGATTATTGATGTTCTTATCCCAAAGGCATGCTAGATGCTTGAGACAGATATGCTTGCCCTGATTTGGATGTTACCCAATGTGTACGTGTAGTGACGCATGCCATGTACCCCCATGGGGGTATAGAATTATGCGTCCATTGAAAAATGAAAATGGAGGGCTGGGGACATAGCTCAGTGCCACCAGCTCCAGCCAGTGAGCTTTCCATGGCTACTGAGCCGTCTTAACATCCCATGGCCAGCACACAAGGCTCCGTGCTCTGCACAAGCCCGCCCTTCCAAGCTTGTGCAAGCTCCTGAGTTTGATGGCCCATACCAAAAAAGTAAAGAAGTTAAAAAAAAAAAAAGCAGAAAGGAAAAGATGTATTGTGTTACAGGATGCAGGTATGTTGTACAATATAAATATGTAAACAATAGTAAGTTATTGAACTTACTATAACTTACTGAACCACGTTAGAAGAATAAGAGATGGTTTGGGGAGAGAAGAAAATGTCCCAGGAAAAAATAAGCCAATAAGGGGCTTTTGAAATTGATTACATAAAACTTGCACAATAAAAATTGTGTGTATGATTATGACATATTTTGATGTAATGTATACATGATGGAATGCTAGATCAAGTCAACATATTCATTCACATGCTTATTATTTTTTTGTTTTTTAATATCTATTATTACTTTTAATAAGCGATAACAATATGAGAGTTTCTTTTTTTTTTTTTGTCTTTTTGAAACAGGGTATCGCTATGCAGTTCAGGCTGGCCTTGAGCTCACTTTTGTAGCCCAGGCTGGTCTCGAACTCGCACTGATCCTCCTGCCTCAGCCTCCCGAGTGCTAGGATTACAGGCGTGAGCCACCACGCCCGGCGAGAGTTTCAAAACATGTTAGTAGTACATTTGCAATAATTGATACATTGCATATTGTTGTCCTCATAAATGTTATACAGAGCACAGGGTGTAGACATGATAAATTTTCTAATAGATATTGGTAAAGAAAAAGAAATTTTTCTTTTCTTTGAACTAAGAGGAGGTAGTTGTATACATAGTCCAACGGTTCATAATGGCAGTGGGTTACTGGTGAAACCGGCAATGTTGGAGGCTGTTGATTTAAGCCTCTTACAGCTCATCATACTAATGTAGCTCTGCATTTTACGCCTCATAATTAAGCTTTTCTGCTGGGTGGTTGAGGGCAAGTTAAAGCAAGACCTGTCTAACAAAACTTTCATCATTGGGGCCCGGCAGGATGGCTCAGTGGTCTAAAGCGCCTGCTTAGGAAAGCTTAGGTGGCTGCAGGGACTGCGGTTTGATCCCTGGCACCACATGCGGCGCCAGCCCTGCCCTCAGGGCAGGCTGAGTCGGCCATAAAAATAAATAAATAAACAAAAGTTCTGAAACAAGAAAATAAAATAAAATAAAATAATTCTTAAAAAAAAAAAACCCTTTCATCATTACTATTTTGTGATAGGAATACTTTTTAGGGAGAGCATTGAGACAGTCTCCTTATGTAGTTCAGGCTAGACTTGAACTCACTGTGGCATGGGCTGACTTTGCAGTGATCCTCCTGCCTCAGCCTCCCGAGTACTGGGATTACAGGCATGTGCCACTGTGCCAGACAGTAACGCTTAAAATGGCTTTTTTTTTTTTTTTTTTAATATAGGACCTCACTATGTAGTCCAGCTGGCCTTTAATTCACTCTGTAACCCAGGCAGGCCTCTCAGTTCCAAGATTCTCCTGCTTCAGCCTCCAGAGTGCTAACATTGTAGGTGTGTGTCATTATGTTTGGTTTAAGTTATTCTTATAACGGGCTGGGTAGATAGCTCAGTAGAATAAGCGCTTGCCTGGCAAGCACAAGGGCCTGAGTTCAATCCCAGGTTCCACACAAAAAATAAAATAAAAATTGTAACAACTTTCAGGTATGCAATACGTTGCTAACAGATATAAAGGCTGTTGGTGCAGTAGATCCCCAGCACTTACTCCTCTGCCTAACTGAAATTTTGTACACATTGGTCTCTACTCTGGTCCCTGGTAACTTTGTTCCCATGGGATCAGACTCTTAGATTCAGATGAGCAAGATCGCGCAAGGTCTGTCTTGCCGGGCCTGCTTAATTCACCTCACGCCCCCCAGCCCCATCCGTGGTATCATAGTGTCAGGACCTCACTCTTCTATGGTAAATAGCACCCCATGGCGTGTGCATGTGCTGCATTTTCCTTAGGCGCTCGTCAGCTGGCGGACACTGGGGTTGATTTCATATCTTGAGTGTTCCGAATGGTGCCATGATAGACGTGGAAGGACCAACGTCTCTCTGACAGGGTGACTTCAGTTTCTTTGTACCTGCCCAGTGTGAGATTTCTTTGTTATATCTCGGGTTTATTCTTAATGTAATGAATTTCCACGCCGCTTTCCATAATGACTGAGCTGTCCTAGCACGCCCACCCCAGGAGCCTATTCTGACATGCTGTCTGCACTTCTTATCTTGGCCTTTTGATAGGAACCATTCTAACCAGGATGAGGTAGTACCCTGTGGTTTGGATTTACTTTCTCTGATGCTTGGTGATCCCAAGCATGTTTTCATGTATTTGTTGGACATTTGATTTTAATACTTTTTAAAAGAATTTTTATTTTATTTATTTATTTATTTTTTAATGTTTCAGAACCTTTGTTTGTTTATTCACTCATTTTTATGGCCGGCTCAGCCCGCCCCGAGGGCAGGGCTGGCGCAGCATGTGGTGCCGGGGATCGAACCCCAGTCCCTGAAGCCGCCCAAGCTTTCCCAAGCAGGCGCTTTAGACCACTGAGCCATCCCACCAGGCCCTGATTTTAATATTTTGATCATTTATTCATTCATTTGGTATAAGGTCTCGACACAGAGCACAGACTCATAGTGATTCTCCTGTCTCAGCTTTCCGAGCGTGGGATTACAGGCATGCACTACCACACCCAGTTTCGGTAGCCTGCATGGTGTGTCTGGGGTTCCAGGGCTTGCATGGGCATGCAAGACTGGCGATCGACCTCAGCCTGAGGAAAAGCTTTAGAAATCCAAATATCTACACTAGAACATAGTTTAAAGTTATCCAAGTTTCTGTAGAGCAAAGGAAAAAGTCAAAAGAATGAAAAGACAGCCCATAGAACAGGAGAATGTAGATACAGACCATACATTTGCTTGCGGAAATGCTGAAAATATGTCAGGAACTCTTAACAATTCAATACCAAAAAAGCAAATAATTTAAAATCAGGTACTAGTCCCTAATAGACATTTCACATGCAAATGACCAACGAGGGGTTGGGGAGATAGCCTGGGGGTCTAAGCACCTGCTTGGCAGGCACAGGGTCCCAGCTTCAATCCCTGGTACCACATGCTGTGCCAGCCCTGGAGTCAGGCACAGTGGCATACTTCTGTAATCCCAGTGCTGGGGAGGCTAAGACAGGAGGGTCACTATGAGACCAAGCTGTGTAGCGAGATCCTATACCAAATAAATTAATTAAAAAAAAATTAAAGCGTTTGCTTATGCCCACAGTTTCAGGTATTACCTCTATGCTGCCTTCCAGCAGTTTCGAAGTTTCTGATTTTATATCTAGGTCTCGGATCCATTTTTTATTTTGTTTAGCCTAGGTTGAGAAATAGGGGGCCTAGCTTCACTCTCCTGCAGGTTGATATCCAGTTTTTCCAGCACTGTTTGTTGAAGAAGTTATCTTTTCTTCAGTATATGTTTTTGATCCCTTTGTCACAAATTACACAGCTGTAGGGATGGGGTTCTTTCTGTGTTTTCTGTTGCATTCCAGTGGCACACAGGTCTGTTTTTGTGCCAGTACCACGTTGTTTTGTTACTATGGGTTTATACTGTAACTTAAAATCTGGTATTGCTCCTTCAGTTTTGCTTTTTTTTTTTTATTTATTTTTTTTTTATTTAGCAACTCCTGATTACTTGGACTATTCTGGGTATTTTCTGATTCTTTATTAATTTTGGGGTTTTCTTTTCTAGTTCTGTGGAGCATGTTGTTAATATTTTAATAGGGATTGTATTAAATCTAGAGGTTGCTTTCAGTAACATGGGTACTTTAGCGATGTTAATTCTGCCAATCCAAGAACATGGGATGATTTTCCATTCCCTAGTGTCACCTTCAGTATCTTCACCATCCCGTAATTTTCTTTATAAATGCTTTTACCTTCTTTTATTTTATTTTATTTTTATTTTGTCTTTTTGAGACAGGGTCTCAGTATGCAGTTCAGGCCGGCCTTGAGCTCACTTTTGTAGCCCAGGCTGGTCTCGAACTCGCACCAATCCTCCTGCCTCAGCCTCCCGAGTGCTGGGATTACAGGCGTGCGCCACCACACCCGGCTTTACCTTCTTTTAGTTAGGTTGATTTCTTGGCATTTAATTTTTTGGAAGCTGTTGTGAATGGGACTGTTTCTTTTTCTAGGGATTCATTGCAGGTGTATAGGAATGCTGTCCATTTCTACTTTCTAGCCTTCGTGTACTTTTAGTTGGTTATTGTATGTGATGCATGATAATGCTCTTATTTAATTCTTCTTTGTGCGGTTACCCAGGTCTCTAAACACTACCAAGAGACTGTCCTCATTGTATTTGGTGTCATTGTTGAGAAAACACAGTTATCAAAATGGCATGGGTTTGTTTCTAGGCCCTCTTTCATTTCTTCAATTTGTATGTATCATCTTTTATGCCAGTATTATGCTGTTTTGATGACTACAGCTTTGCAGTAGGTTTTTTTTTTTTTTTTTTTTTTTTTTTTTTTTTTTTTTTTTTTTTTTTTTTTTTTTTTTTTTTTTTTTTTTTTTTTTTTTTTTTTTTTTTTTTCAGTACTGGGGATTGAACTCTGGACCTTGCACTTGCCAGGCAAGTACTTATTCTACTGAGCTATCTCCCTGGCCCTGCAGTAGATTTTAAAGTCAGGTAATATTCCTCCAGCTTTGCTCTTTGTTATGTAAAACTGCTTTGGGCATTTGTGGTTCTTTGTGGTTCCATATACATTTTAGTATTGTTTTATCTATTTATGTAAAAAAGTCCTTAGAATTTCAGCAGAGCTTGCAGTGAGTCTGTAGCTCACTTCAGGCAGTGTGGACATTTCAGCAGCATTAACTCTTCCATATCATGACCTCTTCCATCTGTTTGTATTCTTCAGTTTCTTGCATCAGTGGTTTCTAGCTTTCAACTCTTGGATTATATTTATTTCTAAATATTTATTTTGACATTCTTATAAATGGGCCTTTCTTGTTCCTGTAATTTACCGTTAGAATATAGAAACACTAACTCCTAAGCCAGGAGTGAGAGCACACAACTGTAATCCTAATACTCAGGAAGCTGACACAGAAAGATGGCTGCAGTTGCGTGGCCTGGGCTACATGGTGAGTTCAAGGCCAACCTGAGCCACAGAGCAAGACCTTGTTTCAAAAACCGAATGAGCAAACAAAACATTCCTTACTTTTGTATGTTGACTTTATTGTTTTGCTGTGGCTTGTGTTTAGCCAGCCTCCAAAGCTTCATGCAGTCACAGAGGGGGCTCTGTGGTGGTGGCCGCATCTAGAGTGTGTGACACTGGAGTTGACTCATGGCGCAATGCTGAGATCCAGGGTGTTTGTGTTACCACCTTACATAGCCTGGATGAAACACGAGGGATAGAAGGCTCCATGGTCATCCCACTGGCTTGCTTTGCCACCTTCTACCCACCATGCCCTGCTTCTCCTCTGTAATGTCTGTGTGCCCTACGACCCTGGGTCAGAGCCAGCTGACAATGGACTGAAGCTTCTACAAGCAGTGCGCTAAATGACCCTTTCCTCCCTTTACTTTGGGGATTGGGTATTTTGCCTCAGCAATGGGAAAAGTAATGGAGTCGTGGAGGTTTTCCAGGCACAAGATCACGTTGCCTACAGAGGCGTTTCAGTGCCTTCCTTCCTTGGGGGGGAGGGGGGGGCTGCCACTCATTGCTTTTTCTGGTCTCCTTGCTGCGGCTAGGACTTTTGGTCTCCTGGTGACTGACAGCAGTGAGAGGGGACATCTTCCCATTTGTAGAGAATGAGCATTCTGCTTCTTAGCACTGAGTATGATCTTGCAGCAGGCCCCCACACAGAGCTCTCCTGGTGTTTAGATACATTCTTTCTATATTGAATTTGTCATGCTTTTATTGAGAGTTTTATCCTGAAAAGACATTCAGTTTTGTCAAGTTCTGTTTCTGCATTAAATGATCACATGGCTTTTTAATCCTTTATTTCATTAGCATGGTGTGTCACAGTCACTGGTCTGTGGTCACTTGATCTGTGGTAATTTGCTTCTTGCCTCTCAAGGAGAAATCCAACTAGAGGCGACTGATCTTAGTGAGATGCTGCTGAATTCATTTTGTTTCTATTTTGTTGATTATTTTTATATATGGCATCATGAAATATATTTGACCTGTAGTTTTCCTTTCTTGCAATGTTCTTCCTATTTTTGGTCTGAGTATTATGTTGGATTCATAAAATAAATTTTAAAACTTCCCCTTTCCTCAGTGTTTTGGAAGAGTTGACAAAGACTGGTATTCAGTTTTCTTTTCTGTTGTGGAATTCAGCTGTGATACCATTGGGTCTTCACTTTTGCTTTGATGGCCGACTTGCTGACTCGGTCTGTTTAGTATTGGACTGTTTACATTTTCCACTTCCTTTTTATTATCTAGAGAATACTTTGCAGCTATTGAGCCCCTGTAGACAAGATGCTACATATTTAATAGAGTACACTGTACCCCTGTACAAATGAGAAAAAATTAAGTTCAATGTCTTTAGAGTAATGTGGCTGTCAATTTGGACACAATGCCAACTCTACACAAAAAACTGAGATAACTTCTTCCAAAGTTGACAGCACGAGAGCTGAGCATGGTGGCACATACCTATAATCCCAGCACTTGGGAGACTGGAGCAGAAGGATCACTGGGAGTTCAAGACCAGTCTCCACTACAAAGTGAGCTCAAGGCCAGCCTGAACTGCATACCAAGACCCTATCTCACAAGACAAAAAAAAAAAAAAAAAAAGCCTAACAAAGCTCAAAGTTGCCAGCACAGTAGCTCTTCCAGGCTCTGCAGTCACCTAAACAAAATTATAGAGATATAATTCCATTAAATAAAAGAGAAAAAGAAAGAAATTTTAAAAAAAAGATAAACCATAAAAACAGAAGTCCTGTTCCTGTTATGGTACTATGACATCATTTTAAAAAATTTATTAGGCTGGGCATGGTGGTGCACACCTGTAATCCCAACACTTGAGAGTCTGGAGCAGGAAGATCAGTGTGAGTTCGAAACCAGCCTGGGCTACAAAAGTGAGCTGAAGGCCAGTCTGAACTGCATAGCGAGACCCTGTCTCAAAAAGACAAAACAAAAAAAACAAGAACAAAACCCCAAAAAGCTGGATTACTATGTTGAGCTACAAAAGGCTTAAATCAACAGCTTCCACCATTGCCAGTTTTGCCAATAACCCACTGTGATTATGGAACATTGGATTATGTATACAACTACTTTCTCTTAGTTCAATGTAAAGAAAGTTTTTTGTACCAATAATGATTAGAAAAATTATCATGTCTACACCCTGTGCTCTGTATAACTATTCAGACGACAACAATATGCACTGTATTAAATACTGGAAATGTGCTACTAACATGTTTTGAAACTGTCACATTGTTATTTCTTATTAAATACAATAAAAAAATAAAAAATTATGCATTTGGTATACAGCTCAGACTTGTAGTGATCCTCCTGTCTCAGCTTTTCCAGCACTGGGATTACAGGTGTGTGCCACCACACCTGGTTCTGGGGCTGGCATGACATGTGATACCAGGGATTGAACTCAAGTCCTTATACTTGCCAGGCAGGTGCTTAGACTGCAGAGCTATCTCCCCAGCCCAACATCATCTTTTTTTTATTAGCTTCTCCTGTTTTCTGTTTCTTCCCCCAAGACCAATGTATTTATCATGTATTACCATCATGTATGAATTAAAATAAAATTTTAAAAGTATTATAAAGATTTCCTTGGGGCCCGGTGGGATGGCTCAGTGGTCTAAAGCGCCTGCTTGGGAAAGCTTGGGTGGCTTCAGGGACCACAGTTCGATCCCCGGCACCACGTGCTGCACCAGCCCTGCCCTCGGGGCGGGCTAAGCCGGCCATAAAAATGAGTGAATAAACAAACAAAGGTTCTGAAACATTAAAAAATAAATAAATAAATAAATAAATAAGATTTTCTTTTCCTTCATGATTCTGTGTTAGTGACCGTGTGTTTTGGGGACCCTTCCTTCCTTCCTTCCTTCCTTCCTTCCTTCCTTCCTTCCTTCCTATAGCAATCAAACTCAGGACCTTGCACTTGCCAGGCAGGCTCTTGTGCCTCTGAGCTGCATCTCCAGCCCCTGAAATAGGTCCTCATCTTAGCAGTTATCCAGTTTGATAGTATAAGGCTGGGCATGGGGGTGTACACCTGTAATCCCAGCTCTTGTAAGGCTGAGGCCGGAGGATTACCCTAAACTTGAGGCCAATCTGGGCTACATAGTGAGTTCAAGGCCAGCCTGGACAACATAGGGTGACTCTGTCTCAAACAACAAAAGCAGAAAATAATTTATTGCCATGTAAATATTTATGGCAGGTTCTTTCAATCCTTTGTATTTTTGAAGCATCACATGGAATGGATTCTCTCACTTTCTGCTTTCCTTGAGTCTTCTGGCTTTTTTTCCCCACAGTCTTGCCAAAGATTTGTTGATTTTATTTGTTTTTATAAAAAGTGAAGCTCTTAGGATCATGGGCTTTTAAACTGCTTTCCTAGTCTGCTTTGTTCATTTCTGTCCTGATCTTTATTACGCCCTCCTCCTCCTCCTCCTAGCGTCAGGCTTGGTTTGCTCCCTTGTCCGGGTTCCTTGAGGTATAGCATTTGCGTTTTTATCTCTGATCTTGCTGAAGGCTTGCACCCCTGCAGACTTGGGTCGCAGCGCCTGCATCCCCTAGGTTTTAGTTTACTGTGCTTCCATTTTTATCTGTCTCGAGATTTTTTTTTCCCCCAGATATTTAAAAAATGTCTTCTTTGACCCCCTGGTTGCTCAGGAGCATGTTTCATTCCCAAATAGTTGTAAGTTTGCTGAAATTCCTCCTTTTATTGATTCTGCTTTTATGTAATTATGGCTGGAAAACACCCTCGATGTGATTCAGACTGCTCACATTTGCTAAGACTGTTTTGTATCCTAACATGTGATCTATCCTGGAGAAGGTTCTGGGTGTACTTGAAAAGAATGTGTTTTCTGCTGCTGGTGGATGGAATGTTCTGTGTATGTCTGCTAGGTGGGGCTCCTGAAATATCGATGTAGTAAGGTCGTAATAGAGGCAGCACATCCAGAATCATGTTTACTATGGTACCCAATAGACTGGAATTAATAATCATTGTCAGAGTGCTAATGGAAATGCAGTGAGCCCTGTGGAAGGATGAGAGGCAATCGTGTAGCATTCTGAAGGTCAGTGCATGGAGAGGGAGAGCCCAGCAATTCTTCTGCTCTTCCTAGATTACTTATACGTGTAAGTTACCAAACGGACATGAGAAGTGGCGCCTTTGTAAAGAAATAGTCCAGCCAAAGCAGGGACAGGGACTGTTAAAAGCAGACTCAACCATTTTCAGCCCCCAGTGAAGTAATGCATGAATGTAGGCATCAAAGCTCCTTGGTTGTTTACAACAAACTGAAAGAGAGGGAGAGAGAGAAAGAGAAAGAAAGCTCAAGAAAGACGCGTGCTTTTCCAGATGGGAGCACAGAGCACACTCTTTGAAGTTATCTGATCGAATCTGACTTAAATCCATCAAAGCCTCTAGGTCCAATTTCAAGGGACACAGGACCAAGACACAGAGTACAACTCAGGAAATCAGAAACAAATTGCTCCGGGGAAATAGAGGGAAGCAGAGGGAGCTGCACACGCTGAGACCCGAGAGTACGTCAAGACATCGTTTTTTGTTTTGTTTTGTTTTGTTTTGTTTTGTTTTCAGATCACGTTTGCAGGGTATGTCAGGTGCATTCCTTGCACAGAACATGTAACTCGGCTTAGCTGCGTGTGTCACCGCCTTTCCCTCCACCGCCCACTCCTGATTCCCTTCCCTCTTGAAGGAGATCTATCTCCCTAATTCCTGTTATCTTGCATTGGGTTAGTGCTAGAAAAGTACTTAGGAGACAATTAAAAATTGAACAGATTGGCCAGTGTCTGCTTAGCTGATGATATTAAAGGACATGTCGACACTTCCAGGGGTGACAGCGCATGATAATATTTAAGAGAGTGTTTATCTTCTAAGATAAACAGTGTTCTGGAGGAGCGAGCGTGGCGTACTGGCCTCTTACTGGCAGTGACGTAGTGCTTTTGGAGGCCCCATTGGATTGCCACAGACGGAGGAGAGGACAAGGGGGAAACACCACGATGCTGGCAGTACTGCCGCGGACTGGCATCTATCTGCCGGCTTCCCTCCAAGTCTGGTTTCAGCGCTCAGATGGTCAAATTCACCACGCAAGCAGCCTGGCTTTGCGCTGCTTTACTGGCTGCATGGCAGTGTCCCTGTCTGCCTGGTCTACCCTCTGCCACGTCCACGTGGGAAGCATCTGCCACACTAATGCTGTACTCCTGGTGTCAGCCACTTGGTCACAGAGGGCTGTCTAGGTTTCTCCGGGCTGCTGTAACAAGATACCACAGGCAGAATGGGCTGCGAACAACTAGAGATCTCGGAGTTCGGAGATCCAAAAGTGCCCATGTCCGTTGAGGGCTCACTTCCTCCCTGGTAGTGCCTCCTGTGCTGCATCTGCATTTGGTGAAGGGTATCAGGTGCTAGTCGTGAGGGCTTTCCCCTTAGGACCCCATTACTTTGGGGTTAGAATGTCCATAGATCGATTGGTGACTGGGTGGCACACTGATGCTCAAACCACGGCAGGATTCTTTGAATTGCAAACTCCAGAAACCTTATTCAAAGTGCATTAGTCAACAGAGAGGATAACCTGTCACATCTCTGGGGACCCAGGAGCTCACCTTACACATAGCTGAAACCAGAGATGGGAGTCATCAGGATTCTATGGATTTCCCCTCCTTGCCTCGCCTCTCTGGTCCCTCCTCTCCCTCCATTGCCAAAGGGCTCTCCCCAGAAGCTCCACTGCTGGTGGGAATGTAAACTAGGACAACCATGACAGCAATCACTGGGGACATTCCTCCAGAAAACTAAAAGAGAAGTTTCATTTGATCCAGCTATTCCCCTTCTAGGTGTCTTTTCAAAAGAGTTAAAATCATATTACAGGAATTCATGTTTACCCGTGTTTACAGCAGCGCAGTTTATAATAGCTAGATCTTAGATCCTAGAAATAAGATACAAGGATACGTGTCCATCAGCTGATGAGTGGATAAGGAAAATGCAGGGTTTCTTTGTGGGAGTGGGGTTCGAGCTCATGACCTGGCACTTGCCAGGCAGGCACTTGTGCCACAAAGCTGTCTCCCTGGCCCCCAAAGTATGGTATTTATGCATGATGGACTACTGCACCATTAAGAAAGATAAACTTGGGGCATATTTAGATAAATGGATGCAATTTAAGAACCCAATGTTAGATAAAATAACTCAGGCACAGAAACTCGAATATTATGTGTTTTCTTGTATGAGAATCACAACAAAATAGAAAAATAGGAAATATGGGGAAGTTAAAGTATGCCCCTAAATTACAAATTCCATTGTTTTAGAAATATTTCAATATATATTCCAATTGGTTTTATTTATATTACTATTTTATCTTAGCTCAGTGGAAAAAAATTGTGTTATTTTGGTGTTTTTTTGTTAAGAATCTGGTTTGTATTTTATACTCTGAGTAACTACTTTGAAGATAATGGTGCACAGTATAGTAACTATTGCTATTCTCTTATGACTGTATTATAGAAATACGTTTTTTCTTTTTTTGTTTGTTTTTTCATAAAATAAAAAAAGGCCTTTCCCTTATCCCAGAGAAGGTGGCTGCCGATGTGCTACAGTTGCTTTGTGTGTGGCCGAGAGGCAGCCGGGGCTGCGTTGTATTCTCTTGAACAGAACTGCCACGCTTTATTAACTATCACTTCATAAATGGGTATTAATGAGGCAGGAAGATTACAGTGAGTTGGAGGCTGGCCTGGACTTGAGAACAGCACCTTGTTTTAAAAAACCAAAGCTGAAACCAAACCAAAACCAAAACCAAATCCAAAACTGAAACCAGAAAAGGGATATTTGCCACTTTTGAGATATTGCAATGTTGTGTGCAGCTCTGTGATGCAAGCCCTTGCAACTGTGGCCCTAGCACAGGCTCTGGTCAGGCAGGGGCTGGGCAGCGGGTGGCCAAGTTAGCTGCCAAGCCGATCTGCCCCCAAGATAGCCCGAGAATGGCCCATGTGCCCGCCGCTGTCTCGGTAACATCTTCAGTCCCATGCTCCTCTATTTTGTGGTCCTGTCATTGCTAGAGCCTGTCCCAAAGGCCCTGTGCATCACACCTCCCCTTGGGAAGAAAAGCCCTGAGCAGCATAATGTGACAATTCCTGGTCACCAAGACCAAGCAAACCAGCTGCCCTCAAACCCCGACTTCACTTCCCACTCCACCCAGCTGCTACAGGGGGAAGATGGAGGCCGTGACGCAAATGCTATGAGGTCCATGCCGCTCAGGGCACCTCCTGGCCATGTCCACAGCCTCCCTTCCTCCACGTGAGCCTGAAAGAGAGGCCCCTCCTCACCACTCTTTCCAGCAGTGCTGAGGGCGCTTCTTTCGCCTGCACATTCAGTGCCTCCCTCCTCCTTCCTCGGAATTCCCACATAACCACATGGCCCCCATCTGAAAAGGCAAAACAAATTGAGAAAAATGTGTGGCCTAACCTCCTCTGCCTGCTGCTCTGTATTTTTTCCTGTCCTTTGCAGACACATGCCTCAGAAGCGCTGTTCATAGTTGTTCCTATACCCGCACAGCCCTCCCGCCCCAGATGTGGTGATGCTTCCTCCTCCAGGAGCCCCTGTGGGCCTGGCTTCCCCCTGCTGCTTTCACTGATGTCTAGGAAGCTGGGCCAGGTCACTCATGGCTTCTGTGCTCCCACAAGCAGTAGCCGGTGGCCGGCTTGGTATGGATGCCCCAGGTGCTCTGTTGGTGGACTATTATGGGTTTTCTTTTTTTATTTTATTTTAATTCATTTTAATGGGAAAAATAGATAAAATAGCAATGAAACAGTTTCAAAACAAGTTAGTAGGGTAGTACAATAATTAATATAGGGGACCAGGGAGATAGCTCCATAGCAAAAGTGCCTGCCCAGCAAGTGCAAAGTTGTGAGTTCAAACCCCAGTCCTGCCAAATTACAATGCATATTGCTGTCTGCATAGTAGTTATTCAGAGGACAAGATGCGGACCTGATACCTTGTCTAACCAATGTTAGTACAAACTTTTATTCTCAATTAACGAAGCAAAGTAGCTGTAGATCCATCCTAACTCTCCTGTGTACATATATATATATTTTTTTCTTTTTAAAGTTTCTAATACTAGGAGAAAAATATCATACCATGTCTTATAAGTAGATTGTAAGTCAGAGATACAGTATGAATCATAAAACAAAAAGTATAATTAGACAATATTCAGAAAATTAAATATTAATAAAAAATTATTGAACCTGGTCCCACAAAAAAAACTAAAAAAATTAAATTAAATATTTCAAAACAGGGCCCGGTGCGATGGCTCAGTGGTCTAAAGCGCCTGCTTGGAAAAGCTTGGGCGGCTTCAGGGACCGTGGTTTGATCCCTGGCACCATATGCTGCACCAGCCCTGCCCTCAGGGCGGGGCTGAGCCGGCCGTAAAAATTAGTGAATAAACAAATAAAGGTTTAAAAAAATATATTTCAAAACAATATTCCAAATTTCAAATCCATTGTGAATTCAACTTAGAGGCCAGACTGTTGTGTATCATATGTACAAATCTGTAATCAGTTCAGAGTACTCACATAGTATTTGAATAGGTGAATATATACAAAAAACATCAACTAAGAAAAAATTTCCATGGCAGTAAAGAATTACTGGGAATAAAACAACATAAATACTGAAATGGCATATATATGACCAGGACTTCTAACAGTTTGGGAGTAGGATATTGCACAAGGTTCTAGTATGTCGTGGACATGGACAGTGTCCATGACGCTTACTGGTGGCCAGGTGTCACTTGTGGGACTGAGGCACTGCTATTTCCTTGATATCCACCCTATAGACCCAGACAGAATCATGACCCATAGGGTGCAGGAGAAGTCCATTTGTAGAGTATGCTGATGGACATATTTTGCTTACAGTGGTAGCTAAATCCCAAGGACAAAGAATTAAAAGAATCCAGGGCAGTCGAATCATAAAGACAAAACACAGTGGTGGTCCAGAGCCTGGAGAGCTGTGGCTCCATGGGGGTAGCGTCCGCTTGTGAGGCAAACGGAGTTCTGGCGATGGGTTCAGCAACGGTGAGACTGTGCTTAGCCTGACTGAACTGCGCACTTCTGGGCAGTTCTGGTGGTAAATTCGGCGTTATATGTGTTTTGCCATGGCAGGGAGAGGGGAAGGGGAAGAGGAACATCAGGGCAGCTGCATCTTTTCAAGCCCCAGAGTCTCAGTCACAGAGCCTCAAACCCGTCCTTCCTTGTTGGTCAGGGAAGCCAAGGAGCATGCGGTGCAGGGCTGGCAGCAGGCCCCAGCTCTCGCTGCAGGGACGCACCATCCTGGCTGGCCGCAGCCCTCTGTGGCCACCGCCTTCCTTCTTCCCTCTCGTAATCTGTTCTCTTAGCTCCCTCCAGCCCATTTCTCTTTGGTCTGGCTTTGGCTTTTCAACTGCTCTGAGAAAAGTCACAAACGATTGCTGGGTCTTAAACTGAATCGCTTGATCCCTTTTCAGTGTGCTTTTGTATGAAAATGTATGCACATATCTACGAGTGAAGTGTAGGATTCACCTGCATCCCTCGACTTCCAGCAATTATCTGTCTTTGTAAGTCTGTTTTCCGTGTCTCTGCTCCCACTGCGTAATTCTTGTACAAAACCCCATCCCTCTTGCCCCCAACCTGCACTGGCTTCTTGGTATGGCTAGCTTACTGTCGGCTATGAAGCCCCTAAACCTCAGAGCCCCTCAGCACTCAGCCTTGTCCGTCTGTCAGGCACATCTCCTACTCCTGCCCCCAGCGTCAATTCTGCCTCTCACAGGTGCCTCCTGGGACCAACTCCAGGCCCTCCCAGTGAACTGTGCTGTGAGCTCCTTCGCTGGTGAATCACCACCCCCTCTTGAAAGACTGACGCCACCCTGCTGGTGGAGGGTTTTAAAATACATATTCCTGGGCACTGTGTTGTCATGGCTGGTGTCTAGATGTCCTCCCAAAGCCTCCTGCAGGCCCGGTGGCCAGGGGCTTTCCAGAGGTGGCCATGTCTAGGGCTTGCGATGCAATGCTCCATGTGTGTTACATGCCGTGGGGCGCAGAGCCTGGATGTGCTGTAAGGGACAGAAAGAGTGTCGTGGCTGGCCATGTGCTGCTTGCTGCTTTCTGCTTCCTCTGCTGCGCTGACACTGGTTCTCTCCTGCTACACCACCACGCCCTGCCGTGGAGCCCACCAGCCTGCAGGGAGCCTCTGCAGACCCGGAGCTAAGCAGTGCTTTCTTCCTCTGACTTTGGGTGCTGGGGATTTGGTCCCATCAAAGAGAAAAGTAACAGGCCCGGCAGGGTGGCTCAGTAGTCTAAAGTGCCTGCTTAGGAAAGCTTAGGCGGCTGCAGGGGCCAAGGTTCGATCCCCGGCACCACATGCTGCACCAGCCCTGCACTTAGGGCAGGCTGAGCCAGCCATAAAAATAAATAAACACACACACACACAAGTTCTGAAACAAGAAAAAAAATAATAAAATAAAATTAAAAAAAAATTCTAGCCCAGCAGGATGGCTCAGTGGTCTAAAGCGCCTGCAGGCGGCTGCAGGGACCGCGATTCGATCCCCAGCACCACATGCTGCACCAGCCCTGCCCTCAGGGCAGGCTGAGCTGGCCATAAAAATAAATAATCGATCCCTGGCACCACATGCTGCGCCAGCCCTGCCCTGGGGGGGGGGGGGCTGAGCCGGCCATAAAAATGAGTGAATAAACAAAAGTTCTGAAACAAGAATAAATGAATAAATAAATAAAAATTTAAAAAATTCTAAAAAAAAAAAAAGAAAAGAAAAGTAACTATGGCATATGTAGACAGCAAGTTACACGTGTGTCATTATAAAAGGGTATGAAATATACTGTGTAAATATAAACATATAATGTAAAACATGGCAGTATATAATGAAATAAAATTAAAATATATTGGTGTTCTATAATATATTAAATATTAAATACATTTATAAATTTTGTTGATAAATATATTAGCTTTATGTATTTTTTTTTTTAAAGTTCAAGCAGTTGCTTGATTGATTGATTGATTTATTTATTTATTTATTTATTTTTTCTTGTTTCAGAACATTTGTTTGTTTATTCACTCATTTTTATGGCCGGCTCAGCCCACCCTGAGGGCGGGGCTGGCGCAGCATGTGGTGCTGGGGATCGAACCGCGGTCCCTGAAGCCTCCCATACTTTCCAAGGCAGGCGCTTTAGACCACTGAGCCATCCCACCGGGCCCCTAGCTTTATGTATTTAAAGTATAAAATATCCTTCTCAGCTTTCCAGGCGGTGGGATTCTAGGTGTGTGCCACCACACCAAGCTACAAATATGCAAAAGTTTTTGAGAAATGTAGACAAGCAGAATGTGCACACCTGTAATCTCAGCACTCTGGGAGGCTGAGGCAGGAGGACTGCAAGTTCAAGCCTAGCCCAGGCAAATTAGCAATTTAGACCCTGCCTCAAAATTTAAAAATTAGAAACAAAACAAAACACAGATGATGCAGCTTGTTACAAATGTTCTGGGTTCAATCCATCATACCTCAACATAAAATGAAAATTTATTTTAAATAATGTAAAAATGACAACAGATGCCGGGCGTGGTGGCGCACGCCTGTAATCCCAGCACTCGGGAGGCTGAGGTAGGAGGATCGGTGTGAGTTCGAGACCAGCCTGGGCTACAAAAGTGAGCTCAAGGCTAGCCTGAACTGCATAGCGAGACCCTGTCTCAAAAAAAAAAAAAAAAAAAAAATGACAACAGAAGCACAAAAATGTAATTTTCCCTCAGAACTTTCCATCTAAGACAAAAAATATAGGGGCTGAGAGATAGCTCCCACACACACACACACACACACACAAAAAGGACAAAAAATAAATAAGTAAGCATGACCATTTCCACTGCTTCTTAGTGTAGTAAAAGCCCTCGCTAGAGCAAGTAGGTAGGAGAAATGTAGATGTAGCAGGCATCCAGTCCTAAAGCAGGAAATAAGTTACTGCTGTTTATAGATGGTGTGGTCTTATAAATAGAAAACCCTAAAGATTCCATCAAGAAACTGTTACAACTGGTGCACAGATTTAGTAAAGTTAAAGGACAAAGCCATACAAAGTGCAAGTAGCATTTCTACATGCTGAAGTAGCTATCTAGAAAAGAAATCTTATACTAGCTACTAAAAGAAGAAAAAGTTGGGGATAGCTCAGTAGAATAAGCGCTTGCCTGGCAAATGCAGGGACGTGAGTTCAATCCCCAGTTCCACAAAAAAAGGAAAAAAGGGGGGCGGGGAGCTGGGGAGATAGCTCCATGGCACAAGTGCCTGCTTGGCAAGTGCAAGGTTGTGAGTTTGAACCCCAGTCCCACCAAAATAAAATAAAATAAAACTGAAAAAATTTAAGAAGGCAAAAGGGCTCTACAGTGAAAACTATAAAACATTGATTAAAGAAGTTAAATAGGACTTGGTAAATGGAAACATACCTTATGTTCATAGATTGCAAATATAGGTATCATTCAAATGCCCATGCTCCCTGAAGTAATCTGTAGATCAAGTATGAAGGATAGCCTTCATGTAGTTAAAAATAGCAGCCTTAGGGTTCACAGGATCCACAGAAGATCCTCAGGAAGCACAGCAATCTTAAGCACGACGAGCAGAGTTGGAATCCTCACATGACCTGACTTCAGGCTGTACCCAAAGCTACCAGTAACCCAACAGCAGGGTAGAGTAGATGCATCAGAGTAGACACACGGACCAACAGAATGGAGGACAGAGCTCTCAGCTGTGAGTGGAACAGAAAAATGCAGTGAATACTTAAGTTTTTAGAAGTGTATTAAATAGAGACACACTGCCAAAAACCCCTCCTAAGGCCTTCCCTGCCACTTCCAACACGTCATCCTCGCCACTGTCTGCAGCAGTTCTGAAAGTCCTTTCGTGAGCGACCTCAATCACACTGATGGAGCTGCCTTGGGTTCCTGACTGGACTAGAAAACCTTACCTCTGGTGGTCACGTGGGCTGGGTGGGCAGCCCCAAGTCACGTGATGCCTGGTATGGAGAGCGAAGTAAATGAGGACGCATCAGATTTTTCTTAATGAGCGTGACGGCGCGTGGCGGCAGCATTCACCGTGCTTTTGATCGACTCTCCTTAACACCCTCCCAGAAGAGGCCTTCCAGAGTCGCTTCAGAAGGTAGCAAAAAAAAATAGGGGCCTGGCGGGATGGCTCAGTGGTCTAAAGCGCCTGCTTAGGAAAGCTTAGACAGCTGCAGGGACCGTGGTTCGATCCCCAGCACCACATGCTGCGCCAGCTCTGCCCTCAGGGCAGGCTGAGCTGGCCATAAAAATAAATAAATAAACAAACAAAAGTTCTGAAACAAGAAAAAAATAAAATAAGAATAAAAAAAAATTTGAAAAAAGGTAGCAAAAAAAGAAAAAGTGGCAATATTTTGCAGGGGATTCATGGCCATGTGTCTTTTACCGTAATAAACTTTTATAAATGTAACTATCCGCTGCGTATTTGGATCACTGCATATTTCGATTGCTGTGTGTGAATTCACACATCTACAACTCGAAGGGGCTTTGTCTTCTGTTACCTGTACACAGTACAGAACAGTTGCGCTCATCCGGGGCCTGATGCACGTACATACGTACGTAGTGCCGCGTATCTCCGCCTTCCCTCGTCCTCCTTCCATCTCTTATCCCCCTTCCCTCCTGCAGAAGGTCTATCTCCATGTTTCCTATTGTGTTTTATCTTAAGCTTTAATTTATGTACAGCTCAGGTTTCACATACAAGAGAAGCCGGGCGATAGCTCAGCTTGCGCGCCTGATGTAGTGCACTCAGTGTCACGGCTTCGAGGCGCACCCATTTTCCTACAAATGCCTCACACAGCCTCATGGCACAGCCGTCCTCCACTGTGTGTGAACTCTGCATTTGCTGTATCGGTTCCTCGGTGGAGGGACATGCAGGCTGTTCCCAAGGTTTATCTGGTAGGAGATGTGCTGCTATGCATACGGGTAGGCATGCATGTCCAAGACTGGACGTCTTCAGCTCTTTTGGGAAGATTCCTAGAAGGCAGACGGCTGAGCCCAGTCCATTCCCACTTTCAGCCATGCAAGGAATCCCCACGCTGATCTCCACAGCGACTGCACGAGCTTCCACTGGCCCCCAGCAGGGTGGCGGCGCCCCTCTCCCACCCCACCCATCTTGCGTTCCGCTTTGATCTCCTGGTGATGACCGTCCTTCCTGGAGCGAGTGCGTTCTTTTGTTCTACATTTCTCCGTGGCCAGAAATGTCTAACACGCTTTCATTAGCCCTTGGTACTTCTTCTTCTGAGAAGTATCCCCGCACTTCTTTTTTTTTTTTTTTTTTTTTTTTTTTTTTTTTTTTTTTTTTTTTTTTTAAATTTTCTTGTTTCAGAACTTTTTTGTTTATTTTTATGGCCGGTTCAGCCCGCCCCGAGGGCAGGGCTGGCGCAGCATGTGGTGCCGGGGATCAAACCATGGTCCTCGCAGCCGCCTGCAGGTGCTTTAGACCACTGAGCCATCCCGCCAGGCCCTCCCCGCACTTCTGTTGTCCACATTTGTTTGGGTCTTTTCCTTGGGGGCCTCTAACTTTTTTGAGTTCTTTAAATAGTGTCCATACAAGTCGTCTGTGTAAGGTGGAGCCTGCAAACTTTTTCCCCATTCTATAGATTGTCTCTTCATTCAAGTCAGCCAGAATTTTTTTGTAATGTTTCTTTAAAATTATTTTTAAATAGGTTTAATTTTACAGCCAGAATTTTTGATGAAAACACAATGGAGAAAGGACATAAGTTAAATGTCGATGCTTGGAGAATCAGATATTCACGTGCAAAAAAGAGACTAGGTCCCCTGTCTCACCATGTTTAAAAATTACATCAAAGTAAGCTAAATAGCTTATACCCCAACCTGGGAAACTGCCTTGAAAATGGAGAAATGTGGCATGAGGCTGGACTGAGCAAAGGTGCTTTTTAGATGAGAATCAAAAGCAGCAGTCGTGGGCTTGCATGAGGCTAAAAATATTTTTGACAGTAAGTACTCAACAAAATGAAGCAACAGCTGGGTGTGGTGGCTCACGCCTGTAATCCCAGCACTTAGGAGGCTGAGGCAGGAGGATGGATGCGAGTTTGAGACCAGCCTGGACTACAAAAGTGGGCTCAAGGCCAGCCTGAACTGCTAGTGAGACCTTGTCTCAAAAAAGGAAAAAAAAAAAA
>PVJA010025064.1:0-31169 GCA_004027025.1 Myocastor coypus
TTTTTTTTTTTTTTTTTTGTCTTTTTGAGACAGGGTCTCACTATGCAGTTGAGGCTGGCCTTGAGCTCACTTTTGTAGCCCAGGCTGGTCTCGAACTCACACCAATCCTCCTGCCTCAGCCTCCCGAGTGCTGGGATTACAGGCGTGCGCCACCACGCCCGGCTCCTGGACTTTGCTTTTTTCTTCTTGAACTCATTATACTTTTTACATAGCTGAAGGAGTTGAGCTTTAAAATTTTCTGCTTGGTTATTATTCCCTTATATTCTGGTAAGATTATGGTGGTAGAATATTTTTGATATGAACATTTTATTTTATTAAATTTTTGTATTTGGCATAGGGACTCACTATGCAGCTCAGACTCATAATGAGCCTCCTGTTTCAGCCTCCCTAGCACTGGGGTTGTACATGTGCACCACTATGACTGGTCTTCATAATCAGCTTGGCCACACCTAAGCTGGGGCTGACGCAACATAGGGTACTGGGGATCATACCCAGGTCCTTACACTTGCCTAGGCAGGCTCTTAGACTGTTGAGTTGTATCCATGGTCCAGTATGTACATTTTAGAGGGCTCAAAAAAGTTTTTATTTAGCTTTTATGTAATTTTCATTGCCAAATAATGATTTATCATACTTCTGTGATATAACTTTATATTTTCATGTATATATACATTGTTTAATAGTTGCCATAATTAAGTTATCACTGATACTGTAGATTTGATCCCCAGAACTTGTTCAAGTCCAAACAAAAATAAAAAATAAAATAAAAGAGATATATAGGAGATAGGGAGACATAAAAACTACTTCCCTAAATTATAAATTCCATTATTTAAAAAAATATGACAAATGTAAAACTATGTCAATGCATACATGAATTGGTTTCATTTATACTGCTACTAGTTCCTCTTATTGACAGCAAATTATAGTAAATTATCTGCTACACCCATTCCTAGCAGCTAGCATTATAAAGAAACAAAACCACATAAAAACTGTATGTGAAAATTCTGAAGGCCAATCTCTTCAGTGAACATAGAGGCAAAATTTCTCATCAGAATCCGGCCAAATAGAATGGAATAAATCATGGAAAAGATCACATGGAGTAACAGAGTTGGCCTCATTCCAGGAACACAAGGAGGGTCTAAAAGTCATAAATCAATAAATGTAGTATAGATCACATGGGAAGATAAAAGAGATATGACTGCTTCCATAGACACAAAACATACCTTTGGCAACATCCAGAACACATTCCTAATAAAATCCTTGAAGAAAATAGAAAAAGAAAAGCTTTACCTCTATTTGATGGTAATCATTTATGACACATACCCCGTCAACATGAGGAAAAACAAAACTTTCTTTTAAAATCAGGAACAAGATAAAGATTTACACTTTTACCCCTCCTGTTCAATATATTCTCAAAATTTTATCCAGATCCATCAGGTAAGAGAAAGAAGTGGGCTGGTGAGATGGTTCAGCAGTCTAAAGCACCTGTTTTGGAAATCTTAGCTAACTGCAAGATCCATGGTTTGATGGTTTGATCCCAGGCACCAGATGCTGGGCCAGCCCCACCGCCAGGGTAGGCTGAGTTGGTCCTAATGAGAGAGAGAGAGAGAGAGAGAGAGAGAGAGAGAGAGAGAGAGAGAGAATAAATACATGTAGGGAAGGAGAAGTCAAACTTGTTCTTGGATGAGAAGATCTTTTACACAGAAGACACCCCAAATTTAAAAAAAAATCCTACAATGGATTAACAAATTCAGCAAAGTTTTCAAGATGACAAAAAATAAAAAACAAAAACAGTATCTACTTTATCATCAATGAACCTACTATAAAAGAATAAAGGACAACAATCTTTTTCATATGACTTAAAAATTTAAGAAAATTACAGACGTCTGTAGAAAAAGCTATAGTTCTATGAAAAAAAAAAACTAAAGAGAACATCAGAAAATGGATAGAGGTGCTGGGGAAATAGCTCAGTAGAATAAGCTCTTGCCTGGCAATTGCAAGGGCCTGAGTTCAAACACCTGGTACCACAAAAAGCAAGCAAACAAGCAAGCAAACAAGCAAGGGGAAAGACAATGCTTATTTTTGCATAAGCAGAACCAGTATTGTCAAAACTGCCACACTACCAAAACTGCTACAGCTTTAATACAATCCCAATTAAATATAAACAGTATCATCCTCGGAACTAGAAGATAATTTCTAAAATTTGTATGGCCCAAGAAGACGGCTAGAAGATCACAAGTAATCCTGGGCAGTAAGAGCACATGAAGAGGGGCTACACTCTTTTATATTGGTGGGGTTATAAACTAGTGCTATCTCCATGGAAATCAGTTTGCAGATTATGCAAAACACCAAAAATAAATCTTGCATTCAATCCAACTCTTCCACTTTTAGGTAATTTCCAAAAAAGAGTTAAAGGCTTTATATTTCAGGAATGTGTATTTACCCATGTTTATGGCAACTCAAGTCATAATAGCTAAACCTTGAAAACAGCTTCAGTGCCCATGAATAGATGAATGGGAAAAAATGCAGTATATTTACACAAAGGAGTGCTGCTCTACCACAAAGAAACATAAATGTGGGTCATTTGCGGGAAATGGGAGACTATAATGCTAATTGAAACAGATCAGACACACAAGCATAAATATTACACGAATTCTTTTATATGAGAAACGTTAAGATATAACTAAAGAACAAAATCAAAGATACATCAGCAAAGACAGCGTTGCATAAGTTGCACAGAGGAAAGGATTCTGGAGTGGGAAAGAGAGGGAAAGGCGGGCTTAGGGAGGAGAGAAAAAAGGATTAAGATGCAATATGTACATGCCGCAACTCTCCATGGTGAATGTAAGCATTAGGTAGCACAGATGTACTAACAAAGGCAAAAATGACAGGACGTAGATGGTAGCCTGGGCTCCATAAATGTTGCTGAATAAAAAAGGAAAAGAAAAATCTGAAAGCTCCTACTCTTTGAACAGAATTATCCTCATCCTCAGCCCCTGGGCACAATTAGACTTGTTCCCATGAATTTGACATCAAGACTCCCCCAAAGGAGGTATGCTCTTTTTGTATTTTCCTATTTGCCTTGCTGTACTTAATGCTCTTCAGATTTATCTAGGTTACTCCAAGTACCAAGATTACCTCTTTCTTCTCCTGAGAGATAGTTCAGTAGAATAAGCGTACACCTGCCAAGTTGAAGGGCCTGAGTTCAATCCTCAGTTCTTGTTGCTAAACACTTTCATAGTTTATTCACTTGTGATGTACTTAGAAAAAAATAACCCATGAAGCAAAAGAATGGCAGGCTAAAACCCATAAAATTTTGTTGAAAAAGATTATCTTATAGATAGGAAGAAATAATATTGATATCTATGTTATCTACACATTCACTCCAATAGTAACCAAAATTTTAATGGCGGAGTCTCCAGAAACAAGCAACACACTCTTGAAATTTACATGGAACCACAGCGTATTTCAAAAAGCCAGAGAAATTTGAGAAAAAAGGATGAAGGGAGAGGAGTCACAATCCATTATTTCAAACCATAGTACAGAAATAGAGAGATCAAAGCATTAGAAACAGACGCATGGACCAAGGGAACCTCTAAGTGTCCCATATACTGGCTTAACACTGAGGAACTCAAACTACTCACAAGCAGAATTACACATAGTCCACTTAAGTAGTCTAAAAACCTGATCAGAAATTTCTCAAAAGAAACAAGAAGAATGGTCACAAGATAAATGAAAAAAATGTCTATCATTGCCACCTATCAGGGAAATGTGAATCAAAGCCACAATGAGACACAAGAATGACTGCTACCAGGAGATGACAACACCACCACCACCACCAACAACAACAACAACAACCAAAAGCAATTACTGTCAAGGCTATAGAGAAAGGATAACTGTTATACACTGAGAATACACATTAGTACAAGCATCATGAAAAACAATAGGAAGTTTCCTTCAAACACTAAAAAATAGCAGTCCAACAATCTTATCTGCTCTGTACTCAAAGAAAATTAAATCAGTACATTGAAGATACCTATATTCTCATGTTTATTGCAGCATAATTTAAACTAGTCAACTTTAGACTCAATTTATGTCCATCAATAGATGAATGGATAAATAAAATGTGAAACCAGGCGTGGTGGCTCACGCCTGTAATCCCAGCACTCAGGAGGCTGAGGCAGAGGATTGGTGCAAGTTTGAGACCAGCCTGGGCTACAAAAGTGAGCTCAAGGCCAGCCTCAATTGCGTAGCGAAACCCTGTCTCAAAAACATGCACACATACAAAAAAGAAAATGTGAATATACATATTCAACTTCTTATAAGGCTAAGCTATATATATTGAATATATAATATATATATATATATATACATAAATATGTAAATTATCATTTAGATCAAGAGGAGTAATTTTTGTAAAATAAATTAAGCACTGAAAGACAAAAATGATTTCGTCTCATTGATATAAAAAAACTAAAAGTTGATCTTAGAGAATTTAAAAGTAGAATGGTGATTATCAGAGATGGAGAAGAAAAAGAGGAAGATGGAAAGAAATTGTTATATTAAATTAGAAATTAGTATAAATTCCAATATAATCTGGCATAGGATGAATATAGTTAACAATGCATTGCAAACCTCATCTCTTTAAAAGAGAGTCTTTGAATATATTCACCATGAAAAAATAATAAACATTTTAGATTATGGATATACAAATTATCCTGATTTTTATCATTACCCAGTGTATATGGCAAAATGGTCATTTTTGTCTTCAAATATGCAAATGTAATGAGCAAGCTAAAAATTAATAAAAGCAAGTCAATGAAAATTTCAGAATAAAGTGGTTAAAATATCTGACTAGATATTTTTTTCATAGGAAACACAATTTCCAACAATTGTAGGAAAAGTTGCAAGAAAGATCACTAATCACCATGGAAAATTACAAATTGCAACTGCAAGACAATGAGACTCATGACCTGTAGAGCAGCTGTTTCTAAAAAGGCAAGAGATGACACACATGGGTGCAAGTGTCAAGGAAAGGAGTACTGGTACACTGCCACTAGATATGTAAACTGGGACTGTCCTTAGGGAAGATAGCACAGAAGCTTCTCAGAAAACTGAAATAAACTTAAGAGGAGATCCAGGAGTTCACTTTGCAATATATACTGAAAAGCCTAAGTTACTATCTCAATGAGATGCTTACATCTCATATTTATTGAATAATTAATTAATTGGTTAATTATTTGGTATAGGATCTCTCTACGCAGCTGGGACTCCTAGTGATCCTCTCATCTCAGCCTCCCCAGAACTGGCATTACTGATGGGAGTGTACCACAAGTCCTGATTTCAGTGGCTGGGTCGGCATGGGGTCTGCACAGTAAATATATGGGGATGGAACCCAAGTCCTTGCACTTGCCAGGCAAGTACATAAACCTATGAGCTATTTCCCTAACTCTAAAGCATCACTTATAATTGTTGAAATAGAGAACAACATTATTACTCAGTTTAATGATATAATTTTATTTAACTTCTATAACCTTTCACAGCTCTATAATTAGTCTATACTCTAGGCGGTATAAATTACAATGTATGCAATAACCACAAATATCAATTATACAATTATTAGGGCCAGCCAAATAGCTCAGGAGATTAAAGTGCCTGCAAGCAGACCCAGGGGCTGGGTTTTCCATTCCAGGGCTTGCTGTGCCAGAAATACGCCGAGGGCACGCTGAGAGGACAACTGAGACTGGGCGTGTGGATGCGTGCCTGCAATCTTAGCTCTTAGGAGACTGTAAACAGGTGGCTCACTATGAGTTTGATCTAGTAGTTAGACTCTAAACACTGGATAGACCCTTCTCTAAAAAAGAAAAAAAAATACAGTTATTTCTTCTTTTTGCCTATTAGAGCTTTATATATTTTATAGATTGAGACTCCATAAAAAAGGGGGAGCAGCTGGGGAGATAGCTCCATGCACAAGTGCCTGTCTGGGAAGTGCAAGGTTATGAGTTTGAACCCTGGTCACTCACACACACACACACACACACACACACACACACACACACACACACAAAGATTCTATTATTCTTTACCAATATTATATTCTACCACTTTTCTCTTCTTTTTAGTGATTTCAGTTTGCTATATTCAATTATTTCACTGTTAATGAGTGTTCTGGATTATTTTCAATATGCATCATATAGTTTATTAATAATGATAGATATTTCTTCATTTTAAGAGTTTTGCATTGTTTTATAAATAAGAGGCAGTTATGTTACCCTGAGTATTTTATATACAGTAGTTATTTAGGTATCCACATATATATATGCATATATACATACATATATATATGTATATTCTAGTATGTTTTCCTTGTTTAAAATACCTTTTCTTATTTAAATAGTCATTCGATTTCGGATTTATGTCTTAGAAACAAACTTGCTTATTGGCCTCATAATAATAGCTATCACAATTCTATAAATATTGAGAAGTACATATTAAATTGCATCTGTAAAAGAACTAGCTATTACAGATGTTATTAAAGTTTATTATTATTTTTATCTTCATTAACATACTGTATTTATCCTTCTCATCACTTTACCCTTTTCTGTGATTGGTAATATGATCCATACTTTTTCATTTTTTATTTCTTCCTCTTATTTATAATTTATTTTTCTCAATTATGTGCAACATATATTAGCTAGTATTTTCATGTTTTCAAAATCAATAAATAATGTTTCCCTAGACTGTAAGTAAATGAGGCACTTAACGTGCTTTATCAATTGTTAATTCTCTCGTATTTGTTAATACATGAGAATGTTGAACCTATTTTGATTTGTACAATCATTTCAATTATACATGCATTTTTTTCCATGAATGATAATTTTTAAAACGTACATTGTAACACTATCATTAAGCTTTAACTACATCTTTATTTTTTTTTAAATTTTATTTATTTATTTATTTTCTTGTTTCAGAACCTTTGTTTATTCACTCATTTTTATGGCCGGCTCAGCCCACCACAAGGGCAGGGCTGGCGCAGCATGTGGTGCCGGGGATCGAACTGTGGTCCCTGAAGCCGCCCAAGCTTCCCCAAGCAGGCGCTTTAGACCACTGAGCCATCCCGCTGGGCCCCACATTTTTAAATGTTTTAATCTTTTATTAATTCTCTGCAGCATTGGAAAACATGTCCAATATTTCACTGTCTGCTAACAAGCAACATTTATTCTCGCTCAGGTTGCATGAGAGTTCCGAGGCTGATTCTGTGTGGAGTTGTGTGTCCTGGATCACATTCTGTCTGACACCCGTGTCTGGAAGAGCAGCCATCTGTATAGGAGCTCTTTTATGGGGAAGAGTGGGAGAGCTGTGACAAGACACAACTTTTCTGCCTCGGTGAGGCTTAAATCTGTCTGGTCTTATTTATTTATTTGTTTGTTTAATTTTGAAACTCAGCACCTTGCACTTTCCAGGCAGGCGCTTGTGCCCATGAGCTATCTATCTCCCTGGCCCCTGAACTAGCTCCCTGGTCCCAAAGTCATTTTTTTTTAATTGAACAAGAAGTTATATGGCCAATCTAAAGGCCACTGGAAATACATGCTCCTTCCACAGGGAAGGGAAGGAGCAATAACTTTGGCAAACAAACATGATGAAACAATAAACTTTTGGATAAATAGCACAATGAACTGCAATTCTTCGTAAAAAAGCAAAAACAAAAACAAAGCAAAAAAATTTCTGTAGCCAAAACTTTCATCTTTCTTTAACTTCTACTTGCTACATTCACCTGACACTTGCATTTTTCAACGAGATAGACTTAAGCAACATACTTTTGCTTATTACACTTTTAAAATGTCCTTTCGTGTTTATTTCCTAGAAAGTTCTAAAGTCTTTGAGGCATTACATTGTTTTAAACTTTATGGTTGATAGTTGTTGACATCAACGAAGAATACTAAAAGAAGGAAGAATACAAAAACAGAAAGAGTTACATACATGCATCTGTATGTATTTAATAGAGAGAAGAGAAAAGGAAATGAGACTTCCCCAAAATACTAAATAAAAATAGAATAACATAATGAAAATTCATTGAGTATAGGTAAAAGCTTTCAGTAATTGTCTTAAGGAAATGCTAGTAGAGTCGAACCCTAAGAAAAATCAAAGTAATGATTCACTGAATCCATTAGCATTCCTAAGCAGGCCACAGGTTTCTTGAGAGTGATGGAGAGATAGTATTCTACAGAGCATAGATAAATAAATGAGAAGTTCAGGACATTAACAGGTGGAGAGAATATTTCAATATCATTGAGTAGGAGGAGAGAAAAAAACGCAAAGAATAAAGATGTCAAAAGAATTTTCTTTTTCACATAACTTGAGCATGTTTACATATAATTGGGACAGTTGAGTGAGAGAATGAATGTCTGCTAGGAGAGAGGTTATTTTAATTATTTTTTTTCTAAGGTGTTGGGTACTGGGTCTCACTATGCAACTCAGACTCATAGTGATCCTCCAGTTTTCAGCCTCTCCAGCGTTAGGATTACAGACGAGCGTCACCTCACCTGGTCTCAGTATACTTGGGAGTGGGGCCGATGCAGTCTATGCTGTTAAGGATGGAAGACAGTCCCTGCACATGCCTAAAGAGGAACTTAGTCCGCAGAGCTATATCCCCAGCCCAAGGTTATGATTTTTGGAGCAATGTACTAGAGACAACTCCATGAGTCAGAACATGGAGAAATATAGGGAGAGAGCTTTTTCATTGTGGTGGAGATGGAATAAAAGACAGATGTGTGTATAGACTGGTATAACAGGAGGTGTCAGCAATGACAGTTTTCTTATTCAGTAAAGCATGATATATCTCTGAAATGAGATTATAGTCATTTTCTAGTGTTTTGTAGGCTATAGGAAGGGATATTTAATGCATTTGTTACCGCATACCAAATAAAGTAAAACTTAGTTCCTTCTTCCTATTTTCTAGTCTGAGGAATTGAGCCTGATCCTTTACTCTGAGCTACATTCCCAATTTTTGAGTTATTATATTATTATTATTATTATTATTGAAAAAAGACAAACATGCCCAGGCTAGGACTCAACTTGAAAACCTCCTGTCTTAGCCTCCCTGAGTGCTAGGATTACAAGTTTGCACTATTACCCCAGCACATTTCTTAGCATGAGAGTACAATTAGATTTAAATAATCACAATCAAGTGATTTTTTATTTTTTCCTCAGATTTCTAGTTTTTTTAGAATAGGAGAGGAGAGGGCTACGGAGATAGCTCAGCACCACATGTGTCTGCCTGGCCAGTGCAAGGCCGTGAGTTCGAACCCTGGTCCTGCCAAAAGCAAACAAACAAACAAATACAATAGGAAATAAGAGAATAAAATTTCATCATATTTTGGTCGTGTTAAATACCAGAAACAGAAGACTAATATAATATACAAAGATGTTATGATCCAGTGTTGAATTATAGCACCACATATACTGAAATTTTATAAAACTGGGCTATGTGTCACATGCTTTATGTGACATCAAGTAGAATTTATTATCTGGGCATTTTCTAAAGTTATTAATATTGATTGATTTATCTTCCCTTTGTATATAGTTCCAACTCATTTTTCTCTTGCTGTGTTAACTTCAGTTAAGGCACACATAAAAGAGTGTTGAAGCTTTGTGTTCTTTCTTACCGATGTTGCATTTCATTTTAACGTGCAGTGTTTTAATCCTCTTTAATGCCTTAGGCAGTACATGTCTATTTTACCTAAATTGTTATTCTCTCTGGGATATTTTTGGTGCCTTTATTTAATTTGTCTTTAATCACCATGCTATCATTTATATATTAGAAAGAATTTTATTTTTATTATAAACTTAATAGAAATGTATCATAGAAATTTTAATGCAGATAAATATAAAGCTAAATAATAAATTCTTTAACAGAGTAATAATCTTTATGAACATTTTGATTATGTTCAAGGTACATGCCTACAGTTTAAGAAAAGAGACTACATTTTTCATGTTTGATGTAACTCAGACATTACCATCATTTTGAGTGACAGTAAATATAGCCCCAGATTTCAATTAAAATTCTATTGTATTTAATATAAATTTATTATATTGCTAATTGATGGGAGAGTAGGCTGCTCTCAATAGTTGAAGACCGTATTCACAATATAATATGGCAATATTGTAAAATATGACCATGTATGAAGTTTTAAACTTTTTAAAAAGTACAATAGCTAATTAAATAACTGCTCCATCAAAATATGAGTATTTTGGGCTGGGGAGATAGCTCAGCAGAGTAAGTGCTTCCCTGGGAAGCGCAAGGGCCTGAGTTCAGTCCCCGGTTCCGCGAAAAAAACATGAGTATTTTGAATTTTGATATGTGCTGCTCACTGATCTTATGAGTCTTTTTAATATGATTTGTAAAATTTATGTTTTTTTAAGTTAAAAGCATTTATATATTAGCACTTGTATGTGTTGCTTTTTATAGTGTTCTACTACACTGTTTTGTCTGTCTTATTTTATCTGACACTGCTACATATAAGAACGTATTCTTTTTTCTATAATTATCATAGTGACAGCAGTCATGTAACAGGGTAATTATTTAGCCCCGTACTAAGCATCCTTCATTTGGATTACACTTGGAATAAGTTCATCTGTCAGTGACACTATCTCAATTAACATTTCCCTGTAAATATTCAATATTTCCCGTCATCTAACAATTCAGTGGGTGATCAGTGTTTTTTTTTTTTTTTTTTTCTCAGTTTTGTTTTTATTTTTTGTTACTGGCCATCCCAGTGGGTGTAGCGTGCAAATTAGCTCAACGCTCCCAACAGGAGAGAAGTCCTCTAGTTATACCTATGACGTATAGAAGACACAATAGGCATTAGGAGACTCAGCAGCCTGTGAGTGGACCGGAGCAGTCGCACCCCTGAGCTGGGCACCCTGTCAGCCTGCCTTATGATCCCACTGGAGGTGGGGCACGCTAGTATCACTTTGAGATTTTCCCTTGCTTTTTAAAAATTGCTTATTTATTTATTTATTTATTTATTTATTTATTTTGCAGGACTGGGGTTCAAACTCATGACCTTGCACTTGCCAAGCAGGCATTTGTGCCACAGAGCTGTCTCCCCAGCCCGTTTAACTACTTTTAGTAAGAAATTAAAAGGCGACAGTTTCAAAACACGTTAGTAGTACATTTCCAATAATTGATACAGTGCATATTGTTGTCCTTGTAGTAGTTATTCAGAGCACAGGATGTTGATGTAATAATTTTTCTTATCATTGTTGGCACAAAATTTCTTTTCTCATTGAACTAAGAGAAAGTAGTTGTATGCATAGTCCAATATTCCATAATCGAGGTTTGACAGATTCAGGGTCAGTAATCGTGACCCCCCCCTTCATGGTGGAGAAGGCTGCAGCTCCAGACATGAGATCCATTTACAAGCCAGTACTTCTCTTTTAAGAAGACAAACAGAAGTTTTTCCAGAATCACTACGAGATTTTCTTGTGCTTTTACATGCTTTTCAACATCCCCTTCCTGCTAGTTCAAAAAAGAAAATAGGAAAGTGAGAGTCTCCCATAGAAATTACTCCACGGATAATTATTGTTTTTTAAACATTAAAATAGTAGGAAGTGTATATTAGATTAAAAATGTGTATCTTCAAATGCAATATTGATGAAAATTTTTGAAAATATTTTTATTTTTTCTACATTTTATTTTTATTATTTTTAAAATTTTAATAAGAAAGTAATGGGACAGTTTCACAACACATTAGGACAGTTACAATAATTAATACATTGTGTGTTGTTGTCTTCATAGTAGTTGATTTTTATTCTTTTGATACAGCGTCTTGCCATGCACTTGAAGCTCATAGTGATCCTTCTGCCTCAGCATCTCCAGTGCTGGCATTATAGGCATGAGCCACTGTGCCCAGTTTTGGGCCAGCACTGAGTGCCTTGGGATCTTGGCCGGGTACAGCAGAGGTGCCAGGGATTGAACTCAGGTTTTTGTGTTTGCCATGCAGGTGCTCCCACCACTGAGCTATCTCTCTCGCCCTAAATTTGTATTTTTGTTCTAATTTTACAAGTGAGAAAATGGAGTCACTGAAGACTTACGTCAGTCAGCTTTGCTTACTTGAAGGGTAAGATCTGGCGTCACACAGTCTTTTGGGTTCCTGCTGCTCTACTACTAAGCAAGACCCTTTATCTTACACACACACACACACACACACACACACACACACACACACACACGCACACCTTCATTATATCTATTCTCAACCAGTTCAGAAACTGTGCTCCCCTCTGTGTTTACATCAAGTGCTATCCTTATTTTAAAATGAAACATGAGCCCGAGTTTTCCCAATGAACTATGAAATATGAAAAGGACAGGAATAATCTTTTATTTAATTTAAGTAAACTAGGATCTTTTACATCTCTTTTCCTCCCCCTTTTAACAAATTCCAAATTTACTTTATATAATCCAGACATTGTATTGTAAAAATTTTATTCTGTCTCTGACTACAAGGTCATTCCTGTTGAACTTATGGCCCATAATAATCTGAATACCCAATTTCCATATCAGATCATATGTACAGATCCATTACACATAAACTTGAGCATACATTTTGTCATTTATTTATTTAGTACTGGGAATTGAACTAGACCTTGTACCTGCCAGGCAGGTGCTTATGTCACTGAGCTATCTCCTCATCCCTGAATATACCTTTCGAAGGTCTGCAATTCAACTCACTAAAATTACCATGGATATTTTCAAAAATTCTACTGTTTTACATTGATTTATTTATGCATCACATGACAGTACCACATTTTTTAATCATTGAAACTTTAAAAATGACAATTTACTAAGGCTAGTTCCTTTTCTTTTTTATTTGTTGCCGGGAATCAACCTCAGGACCTTGAGTTTGCCAGGCAAGTGCTTGTGCTGCTGAACTACATCCCCAGTCTCTACTGCTAATTCTTGCAGCTGTCCTCTATCCATTTTGCTTCTTCTAGGAGAGATATTCATGCTTCTAAATCACTTGCATTTTTTTTTTTTTGTCTTTTTGAGACAGGGTCTCACTATGTAGTTCAGGCTGGCCTTGAGCTCACTTTTGTAGCCCAGGCTGGTCTCGAACTCGCACCAATCCTTCTGCCTCAGCCTCCCGAGTGCTGGGATTACAGGGTTGCGCCACCATGCACTTGTATGTATAAATACAGTCTCATTGTCATACATACTCAGATCCTGAATTGTAGTGCCATGTCATTTGTATTCCCCCCACCTTCTACTGCTCCTTTGCTACCCTCCTTCCATCCTTACTGCAGTGTCTTAAGCCTACCCATGGCCCTGACACTCACAACAAGAAGGGGCAATGGATGAACAATATGTTTTTCTTTTATTTCTTCTCCCCTTGCCGCCTCCACATGCTACAGCCTTTATGCTTGCTTTCCCTCACGTGAAATGGAGTAGAGTTAACGAAAAATTGAGAGAACTCTCTGACAGTGCTGGTAGTTCCTGCAGTTTTCTCTTGTATAACACTGACTTTCTATCACATCCCCCTTCAGGAAACCTACAAGTACTTCCGGCAGGGTGTACTGCTGTCCTTCAATGTCCCTGGAAGGCTCACATCTCTCGGACATGCTACTCCACACCAACAGCGTAAAGAAAGACAGATGTATTTGGCTTCCCAATTCTAGTCCATGATACACTCTCTCCAAGAGAGAAACAGATTGGAGGAAGGGCACGGTGGTGGAAAAGGCACCCAACTCATGACCTTCAGGAAGCGGAGAGGAAGGAGGCATCATATGTAAGGGTACACCTGTTCAGGTCACTTCCCCAGTGACCCACATCCAACCCTCTCACCAATTCATCATGTTCACCTGTGGGAATTACATGTGGGCAATTCTGCTGATGAGTTCTGTACCTGTGATCCAATCCTTCCTCACACCTGAGAATTTCAGGGGCCATTTTAGATCTAAAGGATAATAACACTTGGCATGGCATAGTTCTGATATAGAAGTGTCTCATGTAATCTTCTGTTCCAAGCTTCTAACTGTTATCGGACATCTATGTGGCCATCCCTTAACATGTTAGGCTCTCAACAGTGCCTCTTAGGCAGTCTCGTGAAATGTTTCAAGCCAAGTCCCTGCTTCAGTGTGCATCTGGGCCCCATGAATGACCAACGTGGCTGGCAGCCCAAACATCATTTGGTTTGTGCCTACAAGGGTCAGCTCTTGTCCACCATTATGGAGGATAAAAACTAAGCCATATATGAATTAGGCCTCCATCCTGTTATACAGACTCCAGTCTGCTCTCAGAGGAAAATGAGTCTTTCTGAGAGGTCCTTTAAAATCCCATTAATACAGGTTACTGCCGCAGAGAACACCTGCTCCTCTTTCCCATGGCAAAGACAGCAGTGAATACTCTTTTGCTCTTAGCCTGTAACTCTGGCCTTTGATGACTGTCATTCCATGTCAAAATCCTCTTCTTAAATAATGTGAGGGATAAACCAGGTGAGTGTGTCAAGATCCACTAAGCCACTTTTAATGGTTGGGATGCTCCTAAGTGTTCACATATGCAGGGCTTTAACCAGTAGAATTTTTCTTAAATGTTTGAATTAATGAGACATAGAAATTCTATAAATGATCTGATGTTTGCAGACTCATTTTTTAAACAAGTGTAAATAGCAAAGAGATTTGTGAGAATTCAAGGTTACAATGGCTAAAAGTAGTTTTGCTGGTGCTATTGACATAGCATCCCAATTTCTGATTTTCACTGTAATTAATATGATTTAAAACACAGCTTTTCTGTGTGTCACACTGCTGGATTTGGCTAGCTACTTACTTTGTTTCAGATAAAACATGATAACAGTGATTTTTAAGTAGGCTGGCATATCAAACTGTGTTTTATAGTTGCTTGGCATTCAGGTCACCCTTCTCCTTAGGGTCCACTAGAACTCTAAAATTGATTACAACAACTCAATAATTGCCATATGCCATCTCTAAATGGGTTAGCTATGGTCAACATCTTGACTCTCCGTTAAAAGCAGGAGGAATTCTATTGTATTTCATTATCAGAAATGAACCATTTCAAGAACTTTGATGTAATTTCAAATTGCTCAGATTGAATTATTTGAAACATGTGGGCTTTTTAATAATTTATTTTATTTCATTTTGAAGAATAAAAAAAAGCAAAAACATTGGGTGCAAAGACAGAAACAGGGTTAAATAGGTAATATAACAACCCTTGTGAATTTGCTATTCTTGATTTGACATGTGAGTTTTCAAAATATAAGAAACTCAAAATGCAAATAAAGTGCACCATTAAAGATAGGTTATAGGAAGCAGGAAGACATCTTTCTCAGAGGGGAAACAGATCAAGTGGGGAAGAGAGGAGAATGGAGGAGAAGAAGGGGGCAACTGAAAGAATTATGATGTGTTGTACACATGCACCAGCTCCATTCAGGAAATCTCAATACTGTGTATTACCAACATGTACACGCACAAAAGGAAGAGGAGCAGGAAATGGGTGAAAGGAGGGAGTGATATCTATGTATCTATATATCTATGTAATCTATATCCTTATTCAAAATTCTCAATGAAACCTGGGTTAATTTTAATTCTAACAAAAATTTTATATCGTCCTGTGATGTTCTTACATTGTCTCACAGCATAATTTAATAATGTGTGTGTATTATCTTTATTTTAGTTTCAAGTAATTTATATTTATATTAAGATGATTGTTTTCATTTTTTAAATCCTTCTAAAATTGTTTAACCAAATTAAGAAATAAACTAGTTCATGAAATTGAAACTGGAAGGATAGATCTCTGCTGCCTTCTCCTGAGGCTCTTCATTTCTTATGTCCCGGTGGTGGTGGGGACATTGGTTACTAACTGTGTTACTAGCTGTGGTTACCAACTTTAGGAGCAAGATGGTGAAGATGGACCCTCCTTTCAAACAATTCCAATAAATGTCCCAGTTCTGGGAGATATTGGCAAGATCTGAACATATATTACTGCATGTGTACTCATTACAGATAAGGAAATTGATTGGCCAAAAGTTGGCCATAAGCCCACTTCAAGCAAAATTAGTGGCAGTTTCTTCCAAACTATAAAATTTAAGAATACATCCTTCACCCCAATATGATTTCAATAACGAAGGAATACTTAATAAAAACATCATATGGCCATTGGTGTATTGATTTTTGTATTATTACTTTTATTAAGAACTTCAAACTCAGTATTTTCAGCATTCAAACACAATTTTAGATTTTTGCAGTAGAATAAGAGATAAACAAGTGCATTGAAGGAGCTAAATGAAGTCACTTAAATAAATACTACAAAGCACAATGAACATAATGCTAATTAACAATATACCTTATTAAAGAAACATGAAAGTTTTGTTATTGTAGTAAATGTAAAATGTAAATTGTATGAACATTCACATTGTTTCATAAGTCTTACCAAACTGTATGTTTTACAATCGAATTTTGTCTTTTGTAATCAGAGAAAAAAGTATATTTGTATACAGGATCTTACTAAGCAGTTTGGACTCATATTGATCCTCCTGTTTCAGCCTCCCCAGTGCTAGGATTACAGGTGTGTACACCTCCAGGACTGGTTTTGCGTCGGTGCCTGGGATTTTGGAGCTGGTAGGACACACAATATTAGCACCGAACTTAGGATCTTGCATTTCAAGGCAGGCCCTTATGCCATCAAGCTATCTCCCCATCCTGAAAAATCTATTCATTATAAATAAATTCAAAACTTTGGAAGTAAGCAACAGCATAATCAGTCATAATAGAACACCAGTGCTATTAATCCACCCAGTGCTATTAAATACTTTTGAAATACTCTTGGGATATAGAATTGTATTAAATATATAATTTATATTTTATCCATAACACATTATAAACCTTAAGTTGGTGACTCTGATAAAAGATTTGTAATAAACTGAATATTTAAGCCTATATACTTCTTCCAAAGTGAATACTGATTTATCTTCATTCTGTGACTAACATTTTTCCATACTACTCATTCTGTTTCCTAATTTACAGTAGAGTTTCTCTTCTTACTGCAAGTTACATAAAAATATTAAGGTTTATAGTTATGTTTTCATTCTTTATTTCAACATTCATATGTTTTAGAGCTGTCAGGCAGAGGAAAGGGATTGAAGATAAACAATGTAACTAAGGCGAGTCACCTAGGGAGAAAACATTCTCTCAAACTTCCACAGAGAGCAAACTGGTCAAGCAATGACCATGACTCATCCAGACGGCTGACACTGACAATAGTTCTACAAAGCAATGTACATGGTTTCAAGGTCAATCCTGAGGGGATTTGACTGACATTGGGAGATAACAAAGTTCCTTGGGAGATAACAAAGTTCCATGTTCTGTTAAACAGGTCTGGTTTTAACTTGCCCTTAACCACCCAGCAGCAAAGTTTAACCATGAGGCATAACACCTAAAGCTAGATTAGTATGCTAAGCTGAAAAAGGCTTAAATCAACAACTTCTGACATTACCGGCTCTGCCAATAATTGACTACAATTATGAAATATTGGAGTATGTATATAGTTACTTTCTCTTAATTCAATGAGAAGAAATTAGTAGATTAGTATGCTAGATTAGTATGCTAAGCTGAAAAAGGCTTAAATCAACAACTTCTGACATTACCGGTTCTGCCAATAATTGACTACAATTATGAAATATTGGAGTATGTATATAGTTACTTTCTCTTAATTCAATGAGAAGAAATTTCATACCAGTAATGATTAGAAAAATTGTCATATCTGCATTCTGTGCTCTATATAACTACTATGAGGACAACAATGTGCATTGTATCAATTATTGGGAATTACTACTAACATGTTTTGAAACTGTTGTATTGTTATTTCTTATTGAAAGTAATAAAAAATAAAGAGAATAATAAAAAAAGAAATTTACTCACTGATCAGATTTTGGTGGCAGGAATAAAACAAAAATAAATAAGTAAATAAGTACATACATACATACATACATACATACATAAATATCAAGTATCTGGATACCTACTGTCTTAGTTCCTCTCCTCTCGTTGCTGGGGCAAATACTGGACACCCAAAGTGAAGGAAAGAAAGGTTTATTTAGATCACAGTTAGTGGAGGTTTCAGTCCATACTCGGTTGGATCCAAGGCAGAGAAGCACATGACAGAGAGCAGCAGTTCATGGAGGTGGAACAGCAACAATGGCGATAGAGGCAATGGAACAACCAGGGGAGCAGAGAGCAACAGTGTGAGTCTGTCTTTCTGTCCCTTTTCATATTACATTTAGGCTCTCTTCCTCAGCCTATTCACCTTAGGTGACAACCATAATCCCAGCCGTACTCAGACCCATAATCCTATCAGCACTAAAACACATAATCCCAAGGGATCAAGCCTCAAACTCTGAAGTCCCCACCCCATGATTGCTTGAGGCTTTGGCGGGACAACTAGACATAAACCATAACACCTACTCTATTAATATATACCAAGAATTTATAAGTCAATGTATAAGGTGAAACGATCAAGCAAGATAAAAAAATTTCAACAACAACATTTAAAATCTTCTGTAAATAGTCATACATATATAAAAACACTTGACTCCAACAGAAAGCTCATAACCTCTTCACAGGATAAGTAACTTTTATGAAAGTTCAAGTGAAAAGTCATTAAGACATTATGATAGATTTCCAAAATTGTATACCATAAAATGCATGACTTTTTATTACTTGTAATAAGAAATAACAATGTGACAGTTTTAAAACACATTAGTAATACATTCCTAATATTTGATACAATGCATATTGTTGTCCTACTAGTAGTTATACAGAGTACAGGGTGTAGACGTGATTATTAGTCTAATCATTATTGGTATAAAATTTTTTTGTCATTGAACTAAGAGAAAGTAGTTGTATGCATAGTCCAATATTCCGTAATTGCAGTGGGTTATTGGCAGAACTTGCTGTGTTAGAAGCTATTGATTTAAGCCTTTTACACCTCAGCATACTAATCTAGCTTTGTTTTATGCCTCGTAGTAAATTTCTTTCTGACTATCTTTTACTGGTTTGCTTTAATTTTTTTCTAGTCTTTCCTTTCACTAAATGTATATGTTTTCCCTTAATTTTACCCAGGCAGCTTTTAAATTTTATTTTATTAGCACATGTTTGAAATACATAATGATTGCATTCCTTATAGGGAATTTGTACTCTGCCACAAAGAAGGATAAACTTGCTGGGGACATAGCTCAGTGGCATTGGCACCTGCCTGTCAAGAACAATGTTTTGAGTCTGATTCCTGAACCAAAGAAAAAAGAAAGATAAACCTAAGACATTTTTAGGTAAATGGATGCACCCAAAGAACACAATTTTAGTGAAATAAATCGCACACGTATGTTTAAATATGAAGTTATTTCTTTTGCGTGAGAAATCCAAAGGGTGAATAAAGGTCAAGATGGAAGACAAATATTGGGCAATAGAAAGAAAATGTTCAAATGGGAAGGGGAGAAGCGAGGTGGGAAAGGGTAGGAAAGAGAGAAAAGGAGAAAGAGAGGATGTATGGAAATAAATGCAAACAATGCTTTCGTAAATGGGGGAGGGAACAAGGGTAGAAGAGTGGGAAAGAGAATAAGAAAAAAAGAGAAGAATTATAGTGCATTATCTAAGCATCTTGATTCTCACATCTACTGTGCATAGGCCCAAGGCCCATGTTCTTGCCCCTCCCTTCTTGTGTTTAGACTGCAGTTTAAGCACACATTCCTCAGCCCACTGAATATACTAGAGCCTTCAAGGAAGGCAGAACTTATCAGAAGGGTTTCCATTACTGTTTTTTGAGGATCATCCATTATTTGGCCGTCATGCGTGGTGGCATTTTGCTCTGCTGTCGTGCTAGCACAGTAGATCTGCTAGTCTTCAAATAAAGGGCCCTTTGGCTTTTGTAAACGGTTTGATACACTCACATCTGGGTCCTAGGACAGTAGGTTTTCTAGTGTCTCTTAAATAAACTGCACCAGAATCACCAGGAAACTTCATATAAATATCAATTTTACTTCTTCCTCCACTTACTGAATAAGAATTAGCACTGAAGATGTCAATGTATGCTTTATAATCCTTAGTGATTCCGATTAGGAGGTAGGGCTTGACAATTAGAGAAATGGGTGAGGCCTGTCAATTTTAAGATCCCAGGGCAGTATCAGATGATTCTCCGGCTCCATATTAGATCTCATGGGCTTCCACAATGTGGATATCATAAATGGCAGAGAGGACCCTCTATCCAAACACCTGGTACTAGCCTACTCTGCCTTAGGTGGACACAGATTAGGCTTTTGTCTTTTGTTAGGCATGAATATAGTTTACACAGCTAAAAGTTCCCATACTTCTTCACACTTCATTTTTAAATAAACTTTAGACACCCTTTTCGGATAGTTTCCTCCAATTCTTTGTTCAAGGTTTTTAAAGTAACTACTGGACAGCAATTGTGCTTCTTGTCTGCATTTGAGAAACAAAGGTCTTACACTTACATTGAGATATAACATCTATTTGTGTGAAATAGATGTTACCATCTCTCCATTAGGAAAAGAAAATAAAAGAATCCAGAAATCTATCTAATTTACTGATACAGTAATTATTTCTAAACTTATTATTTCTAAACATTTTTACATGGAACTACTGAACCTCTTAATTCCTTACCTTGTAGTGATTTTTTTTTATCTATACTGTGTTTTTAAAGGTTTCCATAACTAAAGGAATGCCTTTCTTGTTACCTACTTCATTGACTTCAAAACCTGAAATTCAAAAGTAGGTCAAAAGGAAAGGTGCACATGGCATTGGCATGTGCATAACTTGGGGCATTTGGTTTGCTTTGTGTTTTGCAGAATGACAAAGTTCTGAAGTGTTAGTCAAACACATAGGCTCTACTTTTGATATGGGACATATTTAGTACATTAATTTGGGCAAATATTTTATATATAATATATATGTGAATTAAAATAAATTATTGACTAGGGAGAAATTTTATTTGACAAGAGTACCACAATTAAGAAAAGTGTGCTGTCTTAGTCCACTTCAGATCTTATAACAAAATACTATCAATTAGGCATTATAAATAAGACAATTTTTTTTTTCAGAGTTCTGGAAGTCTGGAAGTCTGAAACCTAGGTGCAACAATATTCAGTTCTGGTAGTTTTGGGAAGGTGCTTCTGCTGACTTCCAGGTGTTGGCCTTCTCAGCATGTGGTTTTGTAGACCTTTCTCAGCTCATGTGTGTGTGAGGAGATCGAGCAGGGAGAGTGATCATTCTTTTTTTTTTTTAATATACATAATATCTGAACACTGATACCAGAAAAGGTTGATGAGAAAAATTTAAGAAGACATAAATGATATGTGATCAGTCATCTACAGATTTATGATTTCCAGTAAAATTCCTTTTTTTTTTTTAGAATTTTTTTTCTTGTTTCAGAACCTTTGTTTGTTTATTCACTCATTTTTATGGCCGGCTCAGCCTGCCCTGAGGGCAGGGCTGGCGCAGCATGTGGTGCTGGGGATCGAACCGCAGTCCCTAAAGCCGCCCAAGCTTTCCCAAGCAGGCGCTTTAGACCACTGAGCCATCCCGCTGGGCCCTGATTCCAGTAAAATTCCAACATGTATTTTTATAAAAACTAGACAGCTGATTTTAAACTTTACATTGGAAATCAAGAAGCCAGAATAGACACAGTAACCTACAAAAAGAAGGATGAAGTTGGAAACTCGCACTATCTGTCGTCAGGATTTTCTTTTTTTTAATAGATTTAATTTTATTTTAAAGAGTAAAAATAGCAGAAACAAACATATAAAAACAGTAACAAGTAAGAATATATATAGTACAGAATTTCAAAACAAGAAAAATTTAACAATGTTTGTATTACATATTTTCATCATGAAATGAGTTTAGATTAACAGATATAGGTATGTAAGATCGATCAAACAATTAAACATTAACACTTTCAATACACAATATTTTTTTAACTCTTCCAAAAATATTTTGTATTTAAATCACTCTTCTGAAAAAATATTATAAGGGTTGAGGATGCAGAATACACAAGGTCCTGAGATTGATTCCTGGTACCACCCAAAATTAATTAATTCTTTTGAGTCCTTACACTAGGGAGATTGTATGATATTTTCATATGTAGGTCTGATTAATTTCACTTACAGGTATATGTTCAAGACACATCCATTTATATATGAAATCTTCTAGTTTGTCATTTCTTATAGCTGAGTAATATTCCATTTTATGAAAATACCACATCTTTTTCAACTATGCTTCAGATGATGGCCATTTTGGTTGTTTCCATGATCTGACTATCACAAATTGTGCTGCTATGAGCATAGGTGCACAGATATCACTATAATATGATGTTTTCAGTTCTGGAAAAATTCCCAGTAGGAGGATAGCTGGATTGAAAGCAATTTCCAGTTCTGGTTTTTCAAAGAGTCTCCACACTGCTTTTCATAATGGTTGTACCAGTCTTCATTCCTACCAGCAGTGGAGAAGTATTCCTTTTTCCACACAGCCTCTCCAAATCATTCTATTTATAAGTGTGTTTATCTGGTGGACTAAGACCCCCACTGTTCAGAACACATTTAACATTAATTTCCTTCTTAAAAGCTCCTGTCTCCAAATATAGTCACATTCAGCATTAGGGCTTCAAGCTGTGATCGTTTTTTGGAAAACAATTCAGTTGAGAACACAGCTTATTGGAGTCATAAAAGTTCCTTGCAATAATGAAAACCACTCTGGCTTTAAGATCTTCTAGACTGAAGCTGGATATTGATTACACATGTGAGGGGCCAGGCAAGGCTGGTCAGAGACAAAGAGCGCCTGAGGCAAGTCACGTGAACAAGATGCTTCAGATTAGTAAACAGCAAGCCCCAGACAATCCCAGGAATCAGTTGCTAGGCAGAGCTGTGTTATGTGACACCAACTTTCATCTTTTGTCTATTTTGTTTGTTTTTCCCATCCTCTTGCCAATCCCCTCCATAAATTCATAAGCCTCACAAGAGTGAGAATGGAAGCATCTCAAACATCAGGTAGAAAGGGATTTTCTTCTGCAATAAGGGTTAAAGAAGGTTAAGGTAAAAAAAAAAAATAAATAAATAGCACGATGTGGAGGTATGTGTTTTCTTGAAATCAGCCAGGGCACAAAGAAGGCATTTTGAGAGTTTGCACACTTGTTCAGGCTGGAGGTGGATCAAAGTTCAGGAGCCTGGTGAGACAAAAACTGGAAAAAAGTTCAGGTCAGAGAAATTTCCAGGTTGAACAGTGGAACAGTTCTGCTTACACTAACTGAACGAGCTGAAGCATGGAATTGTACAAATCTGCCTTTGCCCTTGTCATGGGTAAAGAAGAGGAAGCCTCTGTGAGATGCCTCATGGAGAAGGGTGGTCCTGTGGAGTGGGCTCTTTTCCAGAGCTGAAGAGGGTGGGCAGGCACAGAACTTCTTAACTCTGCTACTTTTCAGAAGCTCGGGTCTCAGACATCACAGTGAAAGCAGCAGTGCAGGAATCTGGCATATTCTCATTTGTATAAGAAAAAAATCCTTAATTACAATGCATGGAACGCAGAGTTAGATTGGTGAGATGAGCTTTAGGAGGCTTAGATTCAATAGCCTCCAACATCACAAGCTTCACTGGTGGCACACTGCAATTGCAGAACATTTGACTGTGTATGTATCTGCTTCCTCTTAGTCCAAAGAGAAGTATATTCTTTCCTTTTTTTCTTTCTTTCTTTCTTTTTTCTATGCAACATCAATAGGGAGGTGGGTCATGCCCACACACTGCACTCTATAGAATGATTGTGAGGACGATATGCAATATGTCAACTTTCAAAGAAAAGAAGGGGGAAAAGAAAAAAAAAGTAATGTGGATTTAGAAAGGTTAATGTTTAATTGTTTGATCAATCTTATATACCTATATGTATTAATCTAAACTGATCTGATGATGAAAATATGTAATATAACCATTGTTAAATTTAAATAATAAAAAATTGAAAAAATAAATAAATAAATTTAAAAAAAATGGAAAAAAAATTTAAAAAAATAAAAATGTATCAAGAAAAGAACAAGTTTAAAAGCAATGGGAACTGAAAGCAATAGGTCTGTCCAGTTTCTTCTCCCCAAGTATTAAAAACTTACTCAATTATAAAAAAATAAAAAATAAATAAAAAATAAAAAATAATTAAAAACAGTACACATTTAGAAGTCCAAGTAACAGGTGTTTCAAGCATGGTTTTAGTATTACACATTGATGTTCTCAATAATAGCATTTTGTTTTAACTCTTCAAAATAAAAGAAAATTATAATGAAAAAATCATTTAAAAAAAAAAAAAAGAAATTGCCCAGTTGGAAGCAGAAAAGATTTTTATTTCCAATTATTTTATTAAATCAATATCTGAGAGCTTGTTGATACGATGTTGTGATCAAATGCTGAAGCCCTATCTTCTGAATTCCCCTAATAATCCTTTGGAAAACATTATAAAGGCATATATTTGTTGAAGTAGGCTCTGTATTGGCTATCTTGGCTATCTTGGCTATCTCCCAAGCCCTCAAGGACACTCAAGAACACACAAAGAGGGCAATTCAAGATTTGCAGTTTCTCCAAAGTTGTCTTCTTCTCCTGCATTGGGAAAACACCTTGGAAATACCCTGAGTGAACACAAGATCTATCCTTTCTGGGTCTGTGGCTGCTTCCTTTTATCCCACTGCACCTGAGGGTCTACTGTATGCTTTTGTTCCTGGCTCCAGTGTGAGAGAGAAGATTTATATGCCAATCACATCATCATCACAGTGTCGGGGCTGCACAGGAAAGAGCAGAAGGCCTGAATCAGAAGTGTTTCACGAGGGAGACCTGCAGCTTACCACAATTAAGGGATTATCTGAAAGGCCTCAGTACGGTCAGCTGCCAAAGTGAACTTAACAAGAAAAGTGCAATACTGATCAGAAGTAGGCAAATCCCCTAATAGTAGGCATTGCTTCTGTTTGTATGGGAGTTGTTATGGTTTTATGTAATCTTAAGGGAAAGTAGAATATGCAAATAAATTCTTCCAGGCTGGGAAACAGCAGCAGCACTCACTGTGGTCGGGAGAACTATACTGAGCAGCAGGTATTAACAAACAGAATAGAAGCCTAGTTATTATGTTGTTGTCTAAAATAAAGATGCCTAGAAATTTCAAGATATCAGGAGATCTCAGTTGCTCTTCTAACTCCCTATCAAAGTACAGAAAAAGGGCTGAGCAGTGGGGCTTCCAAATGTCACAGGAAGACTTCATTTTACCTGCTTTGAAACTGTAGTAGAAAAAAACACTACAGAATCAAATCAAAACTCTGATGGAAGAAGAATTGCCTTCAGTATCTGATGTCCCAAAGGGACCAAGAAGCATTATCCATGCTATCTTGCCTGGAATCAATTGGCCCATGAAGGAGGTCGAGAAACATGATCATTCTCTTTCAGCAAAAGCTCTTGAGGGACTACAACCCTTTACAGTGGCAAATACTGAGAACAGAACCCCAGGGGAGGCCTGAGGAAGCTTAGGAAAGCTGATGCTGAAACTATCAGGATCAGTTTGCTTGTCTAACCATGTTTTTAAAACACCATGTGTCGCTGAAACTACATCCTCCAAGCTGATGTACACACTGCCACACTATTGTCTGTGGTCATTAGATGAGCCTCAGCTTCCAGGCTTGGACTAGAGCAGGTCGGTGAGTACTGTCCATGCTTAGGGAAGGAACTCAGGCAGCACACCAATGGAAAGCTGGGAGAAGACATTTGAGCTATCACTCAAATCTTTCACTAAAGGTGAAACTAGATCTCCAGCAAGAGATCATCAGTCCTGATCAGTCCTGCATCCTTGCTTACCTCAGAGTGAACAAAGGACAATCACCTGTCTCAAATTCTGAGGATCTTCAGTCGCTTGATGGCTTGAAACATTTTTAGGCTCCAAGTGTCTCCTACAGAGACTATAAAGATAAAGAATAGCACAGCAGATGGAAGTAAAAGACCATTCTCACATAAGATCACTGTTTGAGTTCGGAACCTACCATCATGGCATAATGGACCCTGGACACATAGCTTTACCTATCAAGAGACCAAATCCCTTCTTGAAATGACTTTTTTATATTACTTTTAATAAGAAATAACAGTGTGACAGTTTCAAAACATGTTAGTAGTACATTCCTAATAATGGGTACAATGCCTATTGTTGTCCTCGTAGTAGTTATACAAAGCACAGGGTGTAGACGTTATAATTTTTCTAATCATTATTGGTACAAAAATTTATTCTCATTGAACTAAGAGAAAGCAGCTGTATACATAGTTCAATAATCCATAATAATAGTGGGTTATCAGCAGAACTGGCAATGTCAGAAGCTGTTGATTTAAGCCATTTACAGCTCAGCATAGCAATTTAGCTTTACTTTTTATGCCTCGTGGTTAAACTTTTCTCCTAGGTAATTGAGGGCAAGTTAAAGCAAGACCTGTATAACTAAACATGTAACTTTTGTATCTCCCAAGGTCAGTCAAATCCCCTCAGGATGTACTCTGAATCCATGTACAGTGCTTCGTTGTCACTGTCAGCCATCTGCATGAGTCATGGCCATTGCTTGACCAGTTTGCTCTCTGTGAAAGTCTGGGAGAACGTTTTTTCTCTAGGTGACTCTGATTTTTGAGGTACTTGTTTTTTCTAACATACCAAAGTCTTATAATATATGGCAAGCAAAATCATGGAAGGCCAATGTTGTAAACCGAGTTCTACACTAGGCCAAAACAGATCAGAACAAAAGAGCCATTCATGTTAAATGCCACATAATCAAACTGAAACTTTTAAGAAGCAGATAAAATAAAAGAAGAATAGCTTCCCCTCCATTAAACCAAGAGATTCTAGTCTATCTTGGCCAGCATAAGGAAATTCTCTCTACTTTGACCCTTACAAACAAGGCTCTTCCATAGCCCTTTACAAAAAATCAGAGTAGTTTGAAAGTCAACCTGATATTGACCAGCCTTTTTCTATTGTTCTGTCCTCTTGTGCCCATTTTACAAACCCATCATTCTGCTACTGTGAAATGGGAGATGAGATCAAATAATTTCATTTATGACTGTGTGATCGTGACAGAGTGACATTTGAAAGGTTGACCAGAAGGACAGAATTGTAAAATTAGAATAATGTTGACCTAAACTTCCTCCATACATATTTTAAGTTTTCTCTATGGGTTTCTCTAAATACAATGAATTGCAGGCAGATTTGTTGTGTGAACAGTCTATAGCCCACTCTTATAATATGTAGCTATACAATGGCCAATCTTAAGCCGTCAACTCCCCAAACCAGGTTCAAATAAGATATATTCAATCTATAACCAATTAAAGTATCTGTTCACTTATTTTCTATATGTTACTTCCAGTTTGTAGCTTATAAATATAACCTGCTCATGTGGTAGGACACAGCTTGTCTGTACCTATTCTATTTATTGGTGTTACTCAATTCACAAATCATTCCTAGCTCAAACTCTTTTGAATTCAATATGTATAAAGATTTTAATTTAACATATGAAATTATGAAACCACAGCTGTCATCCAGAAGGTACTGGAATTCAGTGGTGATAAACCTATAGCATGAGTACTGCAGTAGGTTGTTTGTATCAGTGAAAGCTCTAAAAGGTTCATCTATACTGGACTTCATAAACTACACATAGAGGATATCTCAGTGAATTTATAAAAACATAACCTTTCACTATCTTACCTCTGTTATCCCTAAATTATTCTTGGGCAATGTATATGATAAATAACTACATAGTGAATTATCACAGTCCTCCTGGCTCCCAGGAGCTTCATTTCAGCCCACTAAACAGTGTAAGCCTATTCGTGTTCTACTATTGCATGACTTTTGAGCCTGCTCTGGCCAATTTTTTCTCCTATTTTTCCAGGTGAAAGACAAGCATTTATCTTTATATTAGTCATCAGTCTTACCACTGAAACATGATATCTGACATGCATAATTTAATTTAATTTAATTTAACTTAATTTAACTTATTTCATGGTTTTGGAGAGTTCAGTCCATGGTCACTGGCTCCCAGGAAGAAATATCAAGGAGGAAGGATATGGTAGAGAAAAGCTGCTTGCCTCATATCAGTCAGAAAGTAAAGAGCAGAGAGTGAATCTGGGAACAAGACATTACTTCTAAAGATACATGCTCACTTCCTAGCAGTACATTTAGCTGTGCACTCATCAATGGATTAATCTACTGCTAAGCATGCTGTTCTAATGATCCAATCACTTTCGGAAAGATCCACCGCTGAATGTATAAGACTTCAAGGAAACATTTTAGGTAAACCATAACAGTTTCTTTGATTCCAAAACACATCTCAATTCCAAAGGATGCATGTGAAATTTTCCCAAGAATTATACTATACTGCTTTTATTCTATCCCAAGAAGATATCAGAAGGTATGCAGAAAAACAAAGAATTTGCTGTTTCTCTAAATCTTTTCTCTGAATTTGCAATTTGATGTCAAATATGTTACTGCCCTGGAAACATTTAAGTAAGAACTTTTAACTTTCAAAGTTACATACCCTTGCCTATGTATCCATGATGAGCCCAAATACATTTCCTCTTCAGAGTCACAAAGGAAATACAAATTGAATTATTGACTCATAATGATGGAACTTCTCTGATGAAGATACATTACATGATGTCTTATAAACCTAGAAGTCATTCTGTAACTTCATGGAGATTTTTCTCTTTGAGTCTTAAGCCATAATATCACCATGTAAAGAATAAGGGGAAAGAAGTACATCTTACCTTCATCCTTGAGGAACAAACCTAAGTTTTGGCTCACAGTAGTTTTCAGGTCCCAGCTCTCAGAAAATAGAAGGAAAAATGACATGTCATTAGGTAAGGAAGATCGTCAAAATTAACCATTTTTCTTTTCTCTTTTTTTAGTGTTTTTAGTACAGAGTCTATAGGTACATAGATTGGACTCATAGTGATTCTCCTGTTTTCAGCCTCCCGAGGGTTGAGATTATAGGAACATGCCAACACACCCAGTCTTACTCTTTTCTTTAATTTTAAATTTTGTTTCTACATTTTTTCAGTTTACAATCATCTTGGGGAGTGGGGAGTGGTCATATGTATGTATTACAGCAAGTTTTTTTTTTGTTTGTTTGTTAAATCCTATTCCCCTTTTCTCCCCTCCTCCCTCCTCATCCAATTCTTCTATCTCACTTTTCATTCTTTTTGTTATATTTGTCTTAGCTCGTGTTACAGCACATGTTTACATTAATTGAAGTTACTAGAATCCTGCACACAGAATATCTTTATTCTTCTTTCCCCTTCTCCTCAATCCTCCCTCCTTGTTCCCCTGGCACTTCCCTATTTGAAGACAACTGTCCCCTTGTCCTTTTCTATCAACTTTTATCATTTCTTTGTTGATATTTTGTCTCGATTCCTAATGGCTAAATCCTGAAGGCAGTGTATATACCTACCAACACATGATTGGATAAGGAAAAAATGGTATATATATATATAATGGAATACTACTCAGATATAAAGAATGATAAATGATAAATTTGAGCCATTTTCCTAACATGTGACCATACAGAGGGAATCAAACGAATACTAAAGAATGTTTGCAAACCTTTCATAGGACCCTCATGAGTCCTCAGGAAAATGGAAACTATGTAGTCAAGTTACTGGTTGGATTTTGTGTTTGGCATTGACATTTTTAAAGTTTGTCCAAAATAGTATTTCGTTACTTCAAAAGTATAACTTAAATTTTCTACTCAAAATGATCATTATTATAGTTATATAAAAAGAGAAGTTTTTTATTACATTAGACAGGATATACATGTATAGGTCCAAGAGAAAGATACTGTGTAAATAATTGGTAAGAGCAGATGGGAGACCTTCTTCTGTATACCCAGAGGCCCTTCAGACCACTTTTACAAGGATACTAATCTCATTCATGTGAGATTAGCTTTCCTATGTGCTTCCTGGAGCTCTTTAACTCTAGACTGGAGCCCTGCAGTTTTCCTTCATCATTTTTCACAACCTAACCTAAAAATAATAGACAAAAATATTTGAAGTTGTACTGGTAGTGCATGGGGTAGGTGTAATAGCTTACTTTTTTCACCAGAAAATACAAAAGAAAAATTGATTCTGTGAATCATACTGGAAACTCATCCTCTCTATGTATAATAGGAACCAGGGCCAAAAGCTAGCTCCTGTCAGCAGTGTCTGATATCAAGAGTTTTTTGGACTATGCCTGCAGACATCATCTCCTTCATTAAAAACCCCTTGGCCTCTGCTTTCTCTCCCCACAGTCAATGCCCTGCTTGTCATGGTGCACTAGAAGTTATCCCACAGGGACCTAATTCAGGTATTTAACCAGAACCCAAAAAACCACAATGGTACATGGAAAGGCATATCTCAGGGCACAAATCCCAGGCCCTAGTCCACACAGAGAATCCTTTCCTTTTTTTAGACCAATAATAAAAATCTATCTCAATTTGTGATTATAAGGCCAAAAGGTTGTGTTCAATGCGAGGACCTCTCTGTATTTCAGTAAGATTCTGCCATGCTTTTTCAATAACCAAGCCACACCTAAAATTGAAACATGCAGAGAAACAGCTACAGCAGGTTTCTCTTTGGCACAAAGGAAGAGTCTCACTTGTAATTCGTACTCTGTCATCAACTTTCTATGTGATACAGACAATTTCCCATCTCCAGTGTTCCTCACCCAAAAAATACAGAGATTAGCCTGGGTGATCTTTAAAGCCCTTTTCCAGCTGTAATAATCTGTGTTTCCATAAAATTCTAATACAGAGGATTCGTAATATTAATGGTAGTAGAGTGCTTGGCACTTAACATTTAGCCCTTTCAACATGATATAATGATGTCTCATTTAATCCTCCCACTGATCCTGTGAAGGATGCATTGTTAACTCCATTATTCTGCATACTACTGTAGCTTAAAACAACATTTTAACACCATTACCAAAAAGTAATAGAAAAATTATAAATGTAAAAATAATAGTAACAATGTTAACAACATTTTATGGGACAACACAATTATTATATGTCACAGCCAAAAATTTGGGGCTTCCTTCAGATTGATGAGCTTAGGTGTTTTTTTTTTTTTTTTTTTTTTTTTTTT
>PVJA010025065.1:0-31145 GCA_004027025.1 Myocastor coypus
CTAAGGACTCCCACTGAGCTGTGTCTCCTCAGGCTTTGCCACCTCCATTACCACCACCCAGGGAAGCAAGACTTCACTGTGGGTGTCTTTGTGGGCATGGATCCAAGCCATAGCAGGAAGTATATCTGCTTCCTATGAAGTCCAAGTTCTGTCCAGTGATTAATTTCCCCTCTTATTTAAATACAAACCAACTTTTAAGTGTTTTTTGTGGGGTCATACTATATTTTTCCTTCAAGCAGTAGTGAAATGAGTAAACAACAGAAAGCCTACATAGGCCGACTGCATCAAATGTACTGATTCAAAAATTTATCTAAATATTTTTAAATAAGAAATTTCTATTACCTTCTATAACTGCTTTGTAAATGTGTGCAATAAAAATGTCTTTAAGAGTACGTTCACGGAAGGCCATCAAAGCATCAGCAATCCATTTGGTGCATATCACTTTAAAGTGTTTCGGCACAGTTATAACTCCCATCCCAACCACGAGTGACTTTCCACCAAAATGAAGAATAACAATTACAGGTTGTCACTGAACAATGATATCACTATTTTCCATCATCCTAGGTTCAGGTGGACACTGAGTGGTCCCTCACATGTCACACATCAAATCACAGACAGAGGTGTGCGCAGCACCAGGTACTCCTGCACCACCTGTGCAGTTGTTGGTCTGAGGGCCTTTGTCCTTCTGTATTGCCAGCTGACACTGGGTTCAACATAATATTCCTTGACTGTGTTTTCCAGCACCTTCTTCAGGCTCAAGTTTTGGCTGTCCAAGTCGGGGTCCAATAACCCAGTGTGCACCACACACAAGGCAGAATCTCTTTTCTGCTTGGTACACTGTAGGAGCAGATGGAAAAGGGGAAGATATTAAGGGCCAGACATTCATTCCCCTCTGGAACCTTGGGAAGATCAAGTGCAACAAAGGATAGAAGTGACAGCAGCATGACACGCTTCTCATCAGCACCATCATGTCAAGGAGCACTGCAACTCCTCAGTGCTGGCTGGTTCCAGGCCCAGGAGCCCCCTCCATGCCACACTCTGCTCTGCTTTTTGGCCTCCATGCACTAAGCATCTTTTCCACATCAGGTCGTTCTACCATGGGGCTTTTGCCTGTACCCAGAAGACCACAGGTTGAGTATCCAGGAACGTGGAGCCCAATTAATCCTTTCTTGAGAGAGTCGCTCAGCAGTCTAGAATAATTGGACAACTGTTTACTCAAGGAAAGACTGTTTATAAGTAGATGGACCCAGCATGACTCTTCAGGATGTTGCCACCATGCTGGTCCAGCTGTAGCTCAGCTGCTGCCCCCTCAAACTAAAGCTGTGGAGAGCAAGGAACAGTCATCAGAACCAGGAAGGGTCAATGATGATGAGGAAAAGCCTCTGTTGAGCAGAGCAATGACCTCTTTTAAGACTCAGCCGGCCCAAGGGGACTTGCACAGGGGCAGTAAGCCTGGGAACAAGTCTCCAGTCCCTCACGCTCCACAGCCTTCTTCCCTCCTATGTTCACAGGCCCCATGGCCAAGCTCCATGCAGCCACAGCACACAAGACCATGGATAGAACCCATCCAAGTGGCCCCTCAGGCCATATCTGGGTACAGAACCTAAACATTGGATCCTGAAGGTCAATGGGAAGCTCCTAGTAGCCAGGTGGCACTCAGAGCACCTTAGGGCATGAGGATTGATTGTCATTACTTGCCTTATTCACAGAGGAAGACACTAAGGCCCCAGGAGCTCAACCATGGACAATAGCGGGAGGAATACCAAAACCCTACATCTTACCTTTTCTGGCACCCCAGGGGGATCGCATGCCTTCATCAGGGAAACACAGATGACACATTTGAAAAACCTGCAGGACTCTTATCATCCTTCCTTTCCGTGATTTTTGAAGGCCTTTATGTTGTTCGTAAGGGTCAGAATCTGGCCCGGAATTGCAGTATAAAGCAGGATCTGGTGGCTGACCCAGGTTGCAACTACCCTTCTCCCTCTTTCTGAGGCAATCCTCACTCAAGGAGCACTAGCCCCAGGCACCTCTAAGAACACACGGTGCCCTCTGGAATCTGGAGAATTGGCCTTGAAGTGTGTAGCTCCAGGCAGGGTTAATACCAGCACTACCAAGACAACCAAGTCACTCAGTAGCCTTTGACAAAACTCACATTCTACATGGGAAAAACACAATAAAGATCTCTAAGGCATGACCCTTGTCCAGCACTTCTTACAGAGAACTACTTGGCACCCGACATCCCACATGTACACTGCATAACTACTATGTTGAAAAATGTCCCAAATTAATTCTCATCCTCATAGAAAAATACTTGACCTCTTAAGTTCAAGTTGTCAGACGGACTATTTTCTGCAGTGCTCAATCTTTATTTTCTTTTTCTTCTGACATGCCTAAGGATAAGGCATGTGATATTTTATTTTAATACCTGATGAGAAATGGAACAGCTTTAGAGTCTATTATCTTTCCAGGGTCTGTCCTCTAAGCACCAAGTACAGTGTAGCATCTGCCTCGCAAGCACAAGGTCCTGAGATTGATCCTCAGTATCACCCCCACAAAATAAAACAAACCTGAAGGGCTCCATGTAAAAGTCTCTTCAAGGTCGGAATCGGAGGTCCCTTCCACAGGAAGTGCAGCCCCCAAATATCTTGTCCTCTAACCATTATGTGCCAACTGATTTTTTTCTTTGCTATGACCGTTACACTGCCTGGTATGCAAGGTATCATTTTATCAGTGATTTAGTGGTCTAATTCTAAGTTTTAAGGATTTATAAAGCCAAACATAATGATATAATGGTAAATACAACCATGCTGACAGAAAAGATGATTGCTAACTACTTCTACATTCCTCTTCTGTGCACGACCAATACAACTCAGAAAAGCTCCTCAGAGGTATCAGGCTCCACGTTTCCTTCTCTCTACTAACAGTATTTGAGTGCATGCACTTTGCAGACATCAGGGTGGCCGTAGAGAGCAGTCCCTTCTGTTAAAGAATATAGAAGTCATTCCCACAGTGTAGTCAGGAGTTAAAGGGCACTCCAACATTTGTCATACAATAGGCTTTCAAATCATTTCAGTAAAAGAAACGTTTTGCTCCTGTTTACCTCTGCACTCCATCTCATCTTTTTCTGTACGCCGCTTTGCTCCTGACAGGGCAATCGCCCCATGTGCAATACAAAGGTGGGGATGTCGGGCCCGAATCCTCTCTGACTTGTGTTCTGGATCCATGCGCTGCCCTGTATTCACAGCGCACACTGTGATTTTCATTTCTGCTGGAGCAGCTCTGTCCTCCACAGAAGATGTGATGCTGCTCGCACATGGACTCCTCATGCCCCTACTGGCTCCCCTTCAGGTAAGGGTGAGTCAAGGGCTAGCATGCGCAAGGGCAGTGTACCACACAGCTGAGCATGGATCCCACAACGGCTGCTCAGAGGACTCCAGGGGGAGGAGGAAAGCGCGAGCACGGAGCTCCTGCTGGAATGAGAATGAGCCAAGTTTGATGCGCCTCATACTGATGACAGGAGGGTTGATGATCACTAAGGATGACAGAGTAAAATATCGTTTTCACTAATAATGTGCTACTTCAACAATTGTGCACTGTTACACTTATTTTGTGCTAGAAGTGAAAAGCAGCGTATATTTTGTTCAGATGAATCTGAGCAGGCCAAAAATTGTGAGAGCTGTGCTGCACCATAACGATGATTCGAAGGAGCCATGCCATCATCCCTAGTTCTCCCAGACAGGAACCTCCAGTCTGAGTACTGAGGACATCCGTACCACCCACGTCCTGCAGTGCTGCTGCTAACTCCGGCTCCACTGGAGGGCTGGGACATGGGCAGAGCTCACTGCAGGGGCCTTTCCCAGCTACAGTTCACTAAGCTCTTTCTTATAGCAGGGCAAAATGCTGAGGAGGTGGTGGATGAACTACATGAGTCCGTAAGCAGAGTCTGTGTGTCAGCTTTCAGGGCTTTCAGGGATTAGGCAGAGGACTTCTTTCAATTCAGAGGCCAGCTCTTGTCCTAAAGATTTGAAGGGTGGCAGAATATGTGGGACGCTCCCTTAGAGAGGACTTCCCACATCTGTGGGAAAGAATTAGTGTTCAGTAAGCTAGTCTGGGCCTACATGGAACCTTGTGATAAAGCAATGCATGAGGCCCACAAGAAGATCCAGGTAGGCATTCTTTGAAGCATCAGGGTGGACATCTTTTCTAGGCACCTATCCTTGTCCCAGTTGAAAATTGAGGAATACTGTAATATCCTTCAATTAGTTGCCGGCATCTGGGGCTATAAATTTGTTCTTCCCAGAAATGAAACCTTAAAAATGGGCAAAGTACATTTTGTATTAAATGCTTTATGATTTTATCATTGCTATAAATGTCAGAGTAAATGTCTATCATGGACATAAATATTATGGGTTGCTTTCATAGCGCTCAAAGATGCTATTTTTATATTAATAAAGGATTAAATGTCAAAAGGAGCAACAAAGCTTATTGAATATAATTGCTGCCTTGTCAAGTTAAAGAATGGTTATTGATTGATTCCAAATTTCTGCCTCCTAAGCAGAGATCAGGGATGTCCAGAATCTTTTAGCAGCGGGGCTGTGGATTCTGTCTCCACCAGGTGTCACAACCTGAGGCCTGGCTGCACGTGGCTTTGCTTGTAGTTTTCTTTAGTCTGTATGGTCATTTGTTAAAACTAGAGGGTTTCTTTTTTATAAACACCAAATTTCATATGAGAATTAGGATTTGCAGCTTTTTCTGAAAAATCAGAGTTTGGGCCACCTAGAGTGCACAGGTTAATTTGTAGCTGTTAACTGCCACAGGTAGGCTGAGCTGCTTGGCACCATAATCACACCACTCCAAGAGCACTTTGCTCCTGGGATCCTTTGCCTGCATTCTCTTCTATTGATCATGTATCATTCACTTGAACTTTCTGTCTAAACTGAGCAAGCCTTCACTTTGCAATTCCTCTGCTCATCTAACTTCCTCCTTTTTCAAGTAAGGAAATAGAGAACCTGGTACAGACAATAAGGACTCATAGTCATACTCTAAGATAGCAGGACCTGAGCTCAGATTCATTTAGAAGGCACATGAGGGAACTCATAAGGGCTTGGTACTACTCTAGGTGCTACTGGGGTCCAGCAGAGCTGGTCTTTGCAGGAGGAGTTTCATGGTCGGCTGTGGGGGTGAGAGAACACGCACTCTCTCTCTTTCACACACACACACACACACACATTTTCTTTTCTACCCCCTCCAGGTCTCTATGATATCTATGAAGAAAAAATATCTTCTGAACATATAGAGATAAATCATAAACTCCGATCTTTTTCATTTTCATCTTAGACTTCTATGAAGTGATTTCATAGTGTTTTTGTTAAAATTTCCAATAATATATTCAAAGCTTATAGCATCATTACTAATATATACCTAATGTTCAATAGGCAGTAGCTTTTGTTATTATAACTTCAATGTAAATAGTATTTATGATAAAAATTAAGGTTGTGATGACTTTGACAATGAATAATACAGAGAGTTCTATATTGTATCAAAAGCAAATTGTTTGATCACTAAGAAAAAATAAAATTTTTGAAGAATTTGTAAGGGAAAATTCTAAAGGAGACTTGACTTTTAATGTAGAAATTTCTGGGCTTCTTTTTTCCTGTGCACAGATGTTATCATATGTAAATAGTGGGCAGAAACATCACAAACACCTGTGTTATGTCCCCCACCACTACCTTGTTTGTTGTTGTTGCATTTTAGGGAAGGGTCTACAGGAAGTTCATAATCTCACTAGTAGATCAGAGTCGTAGTGATCCACCAGGTTACAGCCTCACAAGAGCTGGGATTACGTATGTGAGTCACCATGCCCAATCATAGTTACCATCTCAGCGTGCCCGGGGATTGAACCCCTGGACCCTGTGACAGCTAGGCGCTTTAACCCACTGAGCTATTTGGCTGGCCCTACCACTACCTTCTGACCCATTCTTCCTTCTTATAAGTATTATGCATGCTCACATATATTTTTTTATCCTCTCATGGTGCACTGAGTTTTTGTTCGTAGCAGTGACTGAACTCCACTCATCAAGTAACAGTTTTTACTAAGTACCGTATTCTATGCATGGATTTAAAGGCTGAAAAATGGATAAATCGTGCCCTTCAGTTGCGAAAGTACTCACTATATAAGGTCTAGAAAGCATAACTTACTGTAATAAGGGAAGTAAAAGAAGTAAATATAAATAGCCATGTGAGCTGGAGAAGGAGGAAAACATGATGAGTATGTTGAAAAAGGTTTCATATATATATATATATATATATATATATATATATATATATGTACTATTTTTACTTTTCCTTTTTTGATATTGTCAGCATTGTCAGACCAAAGGAAAACCATAATCACTGAATGTAGTTGTGAAGGGAATTTATCCATTTTGAGGAACAGAAAGAGGAAAAATGTGGTGGTTGTACAGATACACATGGGGTAACAGAACACGTCACTGCGGGAGGATGTTAAGAGGTTATGTTTTGCTGCAGAAAGATGGAAAGTATCTTGAGGTCTCTTAACCTGAAGATTTCAAGGTATGATGTTATAAAGTGATTCAAATGAAGCTGATGCTGAAAAAAATTTTTAAAAAAGGGTCGAGGAGGGGGAAAAGAATGGAATTGAAATGTGCTGTTGCATTCTGCCAGTATTTGTTTTATATCATTTATATTGCCTCCTCTTTCTCATTGATGCCTGTTAGTCTCATGTTATTCAGCTTTGCATCGTGTTGCAACTGGTGGATTATTCTTTTTCCTGAATTCCAGTTGATTTAAGAGATCTCCCATTATGTTTTTACTAGCTGCAATGCTATCTTCAAGGCCGAAAGTTTATCTTCACTTTCATTCAAATGGTTTGGGCAACTTTTAAGGGAGTTTTTATATTCCTGAGTAGCTCTTTGAATCTACTCATGTATTCTGGTTTTTCCTGTACTGCTCATTCAATGATTCCATCACTTTCTAGTCTCCTCTATTTTTATCAGCGTCTTCTTTAGAATCAGTAATTCTTTTTTTCTCTTTTCTAAAAATTGTATTACTTTTAGTAAGAAATCATGAGACAGTGAGACAACCCTTTATTTTCATTTCAGTGATACTTTTTGGTGAAAATTTAATAGTTTGCTGTATCACTACAATAACTACTTTTTTATAAAGCATTTATTCTTTAATTATCCTCTTGTGTCACAAACTCTTGTTTTGTGTGTGCTCCAGTATTTTGCCTTCTCTATTGATTGAGAGTGACATACTATTTACCATTTGGCACTGTCCTGCATTCTTGGATGAGGTTATTACCTAAAGCCCTTCCAATATTATTAACCAAGTGAGAACATGTAGTTAAGGCAGATGTGGTATGCTCTTTTATTTTTCTTTCTTTAATTTTTTGGTAGCCTCTTATAGTAGCATAATTAGTAATAAAATTTGATTAATTTTTGTAAATAATGAGTTTGTACTTTAAACGATAGGAACAGACGTTATAGCTATATAACAAAGCAGATCATAAATTGAGAAATTGTATGACAAATTAGTTTCTCTGAGTTCTTTTTGGGTATCTGCCCTTGATATACTTGGAACTTTCCAGGCAAACTAGTTCACCCAAGTTATCACCAGCCGTCTCCATGTTGGGAGGATCCTCACCTTAGGCATGGGTCTCAACCTGGACTCTGCTGGGCCTAGCAGTACACCTTAGCTACTGAGTCTAGTTCTACCAGATTAAAACTCAACTGGCCAGGTCTGGCCCAAGACAGGCTGCTGGGCTGGCGGCTACTTCCAGCTGTGCTAATTTTGATATATTACCGAGAAACTTGCCACTAAATATCAGATATTACAGATTTTTGTGCATTTGCCCCTAAAATATTTATAGATTTGTATTTTATATAAAGATATATTCTAGATTTTCAGTTAATAAGAGTTTTAACTTCCATATCCAGTTGTAATTATTTGGATGTTGAAGTTTGATTTTATATTACTATTTTCTCAGAAGACTACTTTGTTTCCACTGAATTTCCTCACTACCTGACAAAAATTAGTTTACTATTCTGCGTTGGCATATTTTTAGGCTTTCTATTTTATACAAATGACAAGTTCATGTATCAATTTGAAAATAGTTAAGGTTTATACTAAATCTTGGATTAAGTAGAAGTAATCTTCCAAATTTTAATTTCTTTTTCAGTATCATTTTGATTTTTTTTTGTCTTTCCTTATAAACATTGGAAACAGCTTAATAGTTAAAATACCTGTGACCATTATAATAGTCAGAAATAAATTGCCCATTTACTTCACTTGAGTTCATTAGATAGCTTTTCATTACTAGGACAAAATAATCTAACACACACAAACTAAAGAAGGAGAGTTCCTTTTATCTTATAAATTTAGAGTTCAGTACATAGTCCCCTAGCTCCAAGGAAGGTATACTGTGGGAAAATGGTAATATCTGGAGAAGCTTATCACTTTGTAGTAACTGGAAAGTAGAAAGGAATTGAAAGAGCCATAGTAAACACACCCAGTTGAATGCCATGCCCTGAGAGTATACTGACCTGCAACTGGGCCCCACCAATTAATAGCCCATTCCACTATTATCTCATCAGTGGATTAATTCATTAATGAGGTCAGTACCCTTACAGTACAATTACATGCCACAAAAGGAACATTTTATATCTAAGCTACAAGAAAAACTTAACTTCAATTTTCTGAATACTTTTTTTTATAGGATTTTAGTTTCTTATCAAAGTATTTGCTTAATCTACAACATTGTATATTTGTCTGGAATTGTGCTTTCAGGTTTCATATTTAGACTTCTGATAAGTTTTAAATTGTACGTAGGAGTTGAGCAATGCTTTCCCATGTAGATATTCATTTATTCTGGAAATAATTGTTTAAAAGTTTATGCTTTAACCATTGAGTACTTCTTCCAAGAATTATTTTATCACATATTTAAAGGCCTATCTTTAGACTCTTAGTTATGTTGTACTTACCGTGCCTGTTCTTTTGTGACTAGTAGATTTTCTTGAGTTGCATGTTTAAGTTCAGATCATAAAATATGAATCTTCCACCTTTGTTGTTTTTCCATATTCTTTTGATTTCATACTTTCTTTAAATGTACATGTTGTAGACTGAACTTACTTGCATATAAAAATGTTCAAAAATGTTTGAATTTCTTGTGTCAAATCTGTAGAGCATCCTGGAGACATTTGATATGGTAGCAATATGATATTACGTTTTCCAATCATTGGACACAATTTGCTCCTCTGTTTTAGGGTCTTTTAAAAATTACTTTTACTCTTTTTAGATATTTATTCACATGGTTTTGATAATAATGGAAAGTTACTTTTAAAGTACCAATTGCCAATTATAAATAGTTAGTGTATAAAAATACAAATGGTGTTTCTGCCAATTTTGTATCTAATGATTTTTCAGCAAACTCTCTTATGAGTTTTAGTGTCTTTTTAAAAATGTGTTTAGTATAGGATCTACACAGTCTCACTGCACAGATCAGACAAATAGTGATCCTTCTGTTTTCAGCTTCCCAAGCACTGGTAGTGCATGTGTGTGCTACCATGCCCAGTCTCATCCACAGTCTCAGCATGCCCTTGGGGCAGGGTCTACATGGCATGGCGATCAAACCCTGGAACCCTAGCACTTGGCTAAGCAGGTGCTTTGTTCTGCTGAGCTATCTTGTTGGCCTTAGTGTTTTAGTTTCTTTTTAGAGATGCTTTGAGCTTTTCTAAACTGATCGTGCTGTTCTCTTCTGCTGTAATTGACGAATTTATTTCTTTTTATCTCATTTTACATTTCCTTTTTTTAAAAGTATTTGGTTGTTAGAAGGTCTTACTGTGCTGCTCACACTCATGGTGATTTTCCAGCTTTCAGCCTCGCCAGTGCTGAGATTACAGGCATGCTCCACTATACCCAGACTCTGGCAGGCTCAGGCCATAGTGGGGGCAGGGCTAATGCAGCATGTGTTGCTGGTGATGAAACCACAGTCCCTGTGCTTTCCTAAGCCTCCTTAAGCAGGCGTGTTAGTGCACTGAGATATCTCTTCAGCCCAGTTTGCTTTTTTTTAATTAGTGCTTGAATTCAGAGCCATCACAAAAAGCTATATTCCCAGATCTTTAATTTTTTTGTTTTTCATTTTGTGACAGGACCTTGCTTAGTTACCCATACTGGGCTGGAACATGCAATTCACCTTCCTTAACTTCTCAGACTGGTAGAGTTTTACCGGGAGGTACCACAATATTATTTGCTTCTTGATGTCTCTACAGTGTCTGGATTGCAAGTACAATAAATAGAAGTGTTTAAAAACAACTTTTTTTAGGCTGGGAAGATAGCTAAGTAGAATAAGTACTTCCTTGGCAAGCACAAGGGCCTGAGTTCATTCCTCGGTTCTTAAACACCCACCCACCCACCCACACACACACACACACACACACACACACACACTGAACAAAAAACTTCAACTTCTTTCTTTCTTCTGGGTCTTATGCTAATAAAGCAAAGATTTGGTTGTTACAACTAACACATGTCAGATTATCAGAATATAATGGCATGCAGAGTTATATGGTTAGTTTGTCTTTCATATTTCAATGTTTATTTATTGCATTTGATCATTACTATGTTCCTGTTTAGTTTTGAATTATTTATATTAATTTCTTTCTATATTTCTTTCTTTATTTATATTTGCAGGACTAGGGTTCAAACTCATGACCTTAAAATTGCCAAGGAGGCACTTGTGCCATGCAGCTATCACCTTGGTCTCTAATTCCATTGTTTATGTTCATTTATTTCATCTTTGGGGTAGTTTGTTGTAATATTTAAACTGGCTATCTCTTATTAGTCATACTCAATGCACAAAGGCTGAATTAATTAGCGTGTGACATTTATTTAAAATGTAGATTATAAATTGTTGCCTTCTATGGTCATTCTGTTTTATTCAATTTATTTTCATAGTGTGAACATACACTATATCACTTCCATTTTTGCTATAGACAGCCAGATATTTAAAAAAATAAGACAGAAAATAAGATATGCTTTTGTTCTAGTGGGATAGCTCAGTGGAGTAAACATCTACTTATGCAAGCACATAGAGCAGAGTTCGCTTCTTCGTACTAATGCATGCTGCTGTGGCCCTGCCCCTGGGCTCAGTGAGCTGCCACCTGAGTCACAGCAGTGCTGCTAAAGCTGAAAGCAGGAGGATCATTATGTGTTCAAGATGAGAAGTGAGACCCTGTACCAATTACATAAATAATAATAGTAGTAATAATAATAATGATTATAATTACAATGTTCTTTATATATGTTTATAACATTTTTAGTGCCACTCATTTTGGTAGATACAATATTTGCTTGAAGAAATTCCTTTACCATTTATTTTAGTGAAGTTTTGTTCATTCTCTAAAATTTCATTCTTAAAATTATATTCATTTGTATTGTTAAATTTCCACATATTAGCATTTATTCTAAATTATCTATAACTTAATTATCTTGACAAATGCATGGAGGGCTTTATACAACACCACCACCAAGATATAGGAGCACTCTGTCACTACACTACAATACCTTCCGGGTTCTCATTTTTTTTACTATAGAACCTTGGAATTCACCAATTTTTTCTCAATGCCAACAGATTTTTCCTTCTGAAAAAATAATAGACACTAGTACGGTATGTGATATCTTTCCTACACAGTACCTTATAGTCTTATTGCGGTTGAATCCACACTTACAAAAATGAATTTCAGACTAGCCATTATTTTTTGCGTTTCACATTCATGCCTTCTACTATGTGCAGCAATGTATTAAATGAGTATATCATACTTTGTTAATCCAGTATTAGGTGAATAACCTTTAAGTTATTCGAAATTATTAGTGGTAAGCAATAAATGTGGTGTAAATGGTAACATGCAGGGTTTCATGCGAATAGAAATTTTTATTTCTGAAGAAATGTAACAGAGACTTTCTCAATTACAGCCAGGGTGTCATATGGAGTCTGCAAAATATTATTAGATTAAGGTGTTTCCTTGCTATACATTAACTACTATTCATATATTTTATGCATTTAAATATTTGGTTATTTTTCAACTTTGAAGAGGTTTGACAGATGTCTTTGTATTTTTTCTACAAGTACTTTACATCTGTAATTAACGTATATTATCTGCTACCCTGTGGTCTGTTATTTCTTTTTGTACAGGATCTCACTAATAACTCATCGTGATCCTCCTGCTTGTACCTCCCAAGTGCTGGGATTACTGGTGCGTGCCACCATGCCCAGAGTCCACTGCGTGCTTGAAAGTGGGGCCGGCACAGCAGGCAGGGACAGGAACCAAACTCTGGCCCCTGTGCTCCCCTAAGCAAACACTTAATCTGCTGAGCTATACCGCCAGCCTAAGAGTGAACACTTTACACATTGAAAAGTCCTAATTCATAATTTCGTCTTTTTACATAAAATTTAGTTGACATTGCTATAAATTGTATGCTTAATATAAGGTTTCAAATATCTTCCCTCAGCTTTATATTAGCTCATAGTTTTTTTAAAAAATATGTAGTAATCTATGTTCTCTTAAAATAAACTTTTACAAGGTGTGTGGTACCGTTAATTATTCATTTTTGCAGGGAGGAGACTCGTTGAACGAACCTCAGACTGTAAAGTAAATAAGAAAATGAATCAACAAAAGGGATCTCACCTTACTAAAAAGCTTTCACACAACAAAATAAATCACCAACAAAGTAAAAGGACAACCCACAGAATGAGAAAAATTTATAGCTATTTGTCCCAAGACAAAACACATATATCCAGAACATATAAAAACTTCAAAATATCAGATGTCCCGAATTCAAAGATCCAACCCAAAAGTGGGCATCAGAGATGAATAGCCACTTCTCAGATAAAATTCAAGTGGCACACCAATACGTGAAAAATGTTTAATAACAGTGGTCATTCAAATGATGAAAATTAAAACAATCCTAAGATTCAGTCTCTCCCAAGACAGAATGGCTATTGTCAGTAAATCAACTGATAGCAAAGGCTGCAAGGACTGTGGATAAAAAGATATGCTTCTTCAACATTGGTAGGACTTTAAATTGGGAACAGCCACTGTAGAAATCAATGTGATTTTCTGAAGAAATACTAGAGTGAGAAGTCCCACTTGACAGAACTAGTCTTCCTATTATTTTTCCAGAAAAATTAAAATCATCAAAGCACATTGTTATTTATGGATCCTATTTTATGGCAGCACAAATTATAATAACTAGATCTTGAAAACAACCCAGAAGGTTATCACGTGAAGAATAGATGAAAAGGAGGAGTTTTATATAATGTAGTATGGCTCACCCATAAAAAGGATAAGATTGAGTGTTTTTTTAAATTGTATTAATTTTAATGAGAAAGAAATAACAATGAGACAGTTTCAAAACAGGTTTAAGTGGCTGGGGAAATAGCTCAATGGAATAAGAGCTTGCACAGCAAGCATAAGGGCCTGAGTTAAATCCTTGGTCCCAATAAACAAACAAAAGTTTAAAACAGGTTAATAGGACACTAACAATATTTAATGCATTGTATATTGTTCTCTTCATAGTACTTGTTCAGAATACAAGATGCAGATGTCATATTTTTTATAAATACTATTAGTACAAATCTTTCTTCTCTGGAAAATACCAGTTACATGTTAAGTCAAAAGGATTTGATATTCACAAAGATAGTGACAAGCCAGGCGTGGTGGCTCAAGCCTGTACTCCCAGCACTTGGGAGGCTGAGGCAGGAGAATTGGTGCGAGTTCGAGACCAGCCTGGGCTACAAAAGTGAGCTCAAGCCCAGCCTGAACTGCATAGCGAGACCCTGTCTCAAAAAGACAAAAAAAAAAAAAAAAAAAAGATAGTGACATTAAGCTCAAGTGCCTATATTGTAGAGAAAGTAGCTGTATATATAGTCCAATAGTCCATAATAGTAGTGAGTTATGAGCACAAGTGGCAATGCCAGAAGCTGTTGGCTTGCCTCCCTGGCACCCAAGTGTAGGTAGGAACCTCCATGCTTGCTCGTGCCCATGACATCCCCCACCTTCCCGGAATGCAGCCACCCTAGAGCACCAGTGTGGGCAGGGACTTTCCTGCCTGCCTGCACCCACCAGATTCATCAACACCCAGAGCCCAGCGAAAGGTGCTTGTGAGTACTTTTGTAGAACTGAGACCTGGCATTTCCTGTGGAACCTTTCAGCAAAATTCCCTGCACAGAGGCTGGCTCCAGATGCTCCCAGTAATCCAGCAGCTGAACAGCTTGGTAGAGGAGCGCAGCAGGTTCACTTCCATGAGCAGCAGTACGATGCTGAGCACAGCATTCAGATCCATCCAGCCCATCTTGACAATTCCAACTTGGTTGATCTGGATCTGAATTTCAGTGATTGCTAACTGCAGAAATTCACCAGAGCTTTACACCAAAGGGCAAAGGACAGTCCTATACAAAATGACAGAGAGAAATAGCAAGATGCAATCTCAGGCCCCAAGCCCACCCAGAATTAATGCAGGAGACACTTAAATAGAAGAAAATGGTAATTTCACAGGTGAAACCTCAGAATTAATAGAATCTGAAGTGAAGAAACAAATGCAGACATGTACAGAGGAAATCAGATCACAAATATCCACTGAAATAAAAATGGAATGTATGAATTAATATTATCTGGGGTAAAAAAATAACTGCAGAAAAGCATAGAGCATATGAGATCACAAATACCCTCTAAAGCAAAAGAGAAATCTCCGATTCACTAGCATCTGAAGAAAGGGAACAACTGCAGAAAGATAGAGCGGAAATCAGATTAGTAATAATCTCTGAAGTAAAAAAAGAAAGGATAACTATAATGAAAGAATTAATAAATGATTCTAAAGAAGACATTGAGAAAAAATTAGAGAACAATGTGAAATGATGAAATCCTTCAATGAGCACTACAGGAAAACAATACATTGCATGAAGCAGTGTGAAAGAGATGCACAGCAATGAAATCTTCATCATAAGCTGGCAACACGGTATTAACAAAAGTGAAGATAGAGTTTCAGATCTTGAAGAAACAGTTGCATCGAGTGAGGTAAGAAAGAATGTCTTAAAAACATACTGGATGCAGGAAAAAGTAATTCAACATCTTAAAGAAGATGCAAAGAACAACGTGAGATTAATAGGCATCAATGTGAAAGAAGGAGTCAATACAAGTGATATAAAAGAATATGGGCAGAAGTAATAGCAGAAAACTTTCCAAATATGAGAAAACAACCTCACATTCAGGTAACTGAGCCATACAGAATTCCAAATAACACCAACCCAAATAAAAAGACAACCAGGCATATAATAGTCAAGATCCCAGAAATTCAGAAGAAAAATAATACAATAAAAACTGCCAGAGAAAAGAAACATATCACATTGAAAGGAAAACCCATCAGAATAGTGGAAGATTTCTCTTCACAAACCATGAAGTCAAGAAGCGCATGGAGCAGAGTGCTTCAAGTCCTCCATGAAAACAAATTACTGCTCAGACTGCTATACCCTTTAAAGCTCTCTTTCAAGTTTGATGAAAAACTGAAATATTTCCATGATAAAGAATAAGTAAACAAATTTGCAATGACAAATCCAAGCCTACACAGACTATTAAAAGATATTCTAGGCAAGGACCAAAATGACCCAAACTCCACAAATGAGGACATAAAGAATCAACAAATAGGGCAGCCAGTTAAATACAGAAGAAGGAGGGTAAATAAATAGTATTTAAAAAAAAAAAAACATGTCAAACGTAAGTCAATACAACCATAGCCATCAATGTAAATGGACTTAATTCTCCAATAAAAAGAAGTAGACTGGCACCGTGGATTAGGAAGCAAAATAAAACAATGTGCTGTATAGAAGAAGCACATCTAACTCATAAAGATAGCTATGGGCTGAAAGTGAAAGGATGGCAAACAATACTACATGCCCCAGCACGTCAGAAAAAAGCAGGGATAACAATCTTTTTTGCAGATAGTCTGAACTTCAAACCAAGGCTGATCAAACACAATAAAGACAGGCATTACTAACTTGTCAGTGGAAAAATTCAAGATGAAGAGGTTATATTCATAAATATATATGCATCCAACATGGGAGAACCAAGATGTATAACACAAAATTTAATGGATGTGGAAATCTAATATCAAATACCACAATCTTAACAGGAGACCTTAACACTCCTTTATCTGAAAAAATAAAGATAAACCAGACAAAAAATTGGCAAGGAGTGGCAGAACTGAACAAAAACTTGGAAGAACTAGGCTTATGGGACATATACAAAGTGTTCCAATTCTGAGCACACATTTTTTTCAGCTACTCATGAGAGATTTTTTAAAATAGACCACATACTAGTCCATGGGTCATGATTTAGTATATGCAATAAAATATAAATTGTCCCATGCATATTATCAAACTACGCACAATGAAACTGAAAATAAATGGCAAAAGAAACCAAAATAAAACAGAAATACATGAAAATGAAAGAACACCCTCCTCAACAACCAATGGGTTACAGATGAATTTAAACGAGAAATTAAACAATATCTAGAGTTTAATGAAAATTCAAACACAACCTACCAGAATTTATGGAATGCAATGCAAGCTGTCCTTAGAGGGAAATTTATAATGCTGAACTCACACATTAAGAACAGAGTGTGAACAAATAAATATCCTGATGCTGCACCTAGATCATCAGGAAAATAAATGAAGAGCAAACCAAACCCAAAGCCCAAAGATGGGAGGAAAATATAACGATTAGAACAGAAATTAATTCATTTGAGACAAAGAAATCAATAAAAAGAATTATTGAATAAAAAAGTTGGTTCTTTAAATGATTAAACAAGTACTATATTGTAGTGCAATAGTTTCACTAATCTCTTCTGGAGGTTTAAGAATACAACTTTACAGACCAAAAATTACAGAAAAAGAAGAACTATAAGGATTGCCAATATTTTGGCCCTGGCCCTTCAAGGTCAGTGATGGATCTGGACATAAGTAAACGTGTGCAGTAACATTCCAGTCTTGTCCCAGGTTTTCTGTTCTAGGAGTTTATGGGGACACCAACAAAAGTGATCGATGACATATAGTGTGCCTAAGGAGAGTCACTTAGAGAGGAAACATTCTCTCAGGCTATTACAGAGAGGAAACTGGTCAAACCATGATCATGACTCATCCAGATGGCTGAAAATGACAACAGTTGCGCAAAGCACCATGCATGGTTTCAGGGTAAATTCTGAGGGGATTTGACTTACCCTGTCAGATACAAAAGTTATATGTTTTATTATATAGGTCTTACTTTAACTTGCCCTTAACTACCCAGCAGAAAAGTTTAACCATGAGGCATAAAAAGTAAAGCTAGTTTATTATGTTGAGCTGTAAAAGGTTTAAATCAACAGCTTCTGACATTGTCAGTTCTGCCAATAACCCACTACTATTATGGAATATTGGACTATGTATATAACTCCTTTCTCTTAGTTCAATGAGAAGAAATTTTTGTATCAATAATTATTAGAAAAATTATCATGTCTACTTCCTCTGCTCTAAATAACTACTATGAAGACAACAACATGCATGCTATCAATTATTGGAAATGTAGTCCTAATGTGTTTTGAAACCGTCACGTTATTTTTTTTAATTTTGTTTTAAAGAGTAAAAATATCAGAAACAAAGATAGAAAAACAGTATCAAGCAAGTGTATGTACAGTACAGAATTTCAGAACAGGAACAAAAATTTAACAGTGGTTGTACTACATATTTTCATCATCGAATCTGTTTATATTAATAGATTAGGTATGTAAGACTGATTAAATTATTAAACATTAACATTTCCAATAAACCTTAATTTTTTAACTTTTTCAAATGTATTTTGTATTTAAGTCAGTCTTCTAAAATAAATCTTACAGGAGTTGATAATGTAGAAAATGCAAGATCATGAGTTTGATTCCTGGTACCACCCAAAATTTATCTATCTATCTAATGGTCTATTTATTTATTTATCTTCTATTGAGTTCTTATACTAGGGAGACTATGGTATATTTACACATGTAGGTCTGGTTGATTTCACTTATATGAACTCTTCTATTTTATCATTCTTTGTACCTGAGTAATATTCTATTATATGAAAATACCACATCTTTTCAATCATTCTTCAGTGTTATTTCTTATTAAAACCAATAAGAAATAAAATAAAAAGAGGCTATTGACTAGAGTCTTCAGTAGCTTAGCGTGCAAATATGTTTTTCCTTTTTATAAGTTGTTGTTAGACTTTTCTACTGGATTGTTGTCTTAGTTGCTCTTCTATCGTGCTGGGCCAAATACCTGACACCCAAAATCAATGAAGGAAACGTTCATTTAGCTCACAGTTGGTGGAGGTTTCAGTTCATATTTGGCTGGCCCAAGGCTGAGTGGAACAGTGTAGAAAGCGTGTAGTTCATGGTGGTGGAACAGCAACAAAATGGTGACAGAGGCAGCCAACCAATCAGGGCATCAGAGCAACAGCACGAGTCTGTCTCTCTGTCTCTCTTTTTAAATTACATCAGGCTTTCTGCCTTAGCCTATCCAACTCAGGCTACACCCATAATCCCAGAAGTACTTAAAACACATAATCGCAGGGATCATGGATCAAGTCTCAAACTCTAGATCAGTACTAAATCACATAATTCCAGTGACTCATGAGTCAAGTCTCAGTCTGTAGAAGTCCCTGTACCATGACTGCATGAGGCTTTGGGGGGAAAACCAGACACAAACCATAGCATTCCACCCCTGTACCCCTAAAATATCATACATATCCCTTTGTGCAAAAGACTTTTAAGACTATCTGGAAGAGTTCCAAAAGTCCCAACAGTATCAGCATTGCCCCGACGTGCTCCTATGCTCAGATCGATGGTGGGGAGGGCTGCAGCTCAAGCCCCCCCCCAGTGGTGATCTTTCCCTCGTGGGTCAGAATGGGAATATCTGAGGACAGGGCCCTGCTCTCAGATGCACCCCTGACCAGTGGAGGGCGAGCTACAACACTCCTAGAGCCCCAGGCTCCGGGGGTCCAGGGAGGCACCACAGAAGGCCCAAAGCGAGTCCAACCAGTCGCCCACACACCTGGGCTGGGCCTTGACAGTGAAGGTGTTGCTCCCCTGCTGCTTCTCCAGTCTGAGCAGTGCATCGTTGAGGTTCTGTTTGAGCTGTGGGAGGGACAGGGAGCAGGTGAGGGCCTCCAAGTCCCCCAGACAGCCCCTTCTCCAGGAGCCCCTTCTGCTCCCCAGGCCCTGGCCCTGCCCTCCGCAGCAACAAGGAAAAGCAAGCCTCCGACTCTACAAGTGACAGCCAGATGGGGCACACCACCCTGGAAGACCCAAGGACCCAAAGCCCGGGAAAAGGGGAATTGGTGGGTGGCCTCAGTGACAGGCCAAGCTCCTAAGAGGAGTCCTTGCTCGTCTTGCTCTGCATAACAACAGCCTAAATGCCACATAACGCTGGTACTTTTATTGACAAAAATTGCTTTCATAAACCGGGTGTGGTGGCACACGCCTGTAATCCCAGCATTTAGGAGGATGAGGCAGGAGGACTGATGCAAGTTCGGGACAAGCCTGGGCTACAAAAGTGAGCTCAAGGCCAGCCTGAACTGCATAGCGAGACCGTGTCTCAAAAAGACCAAAAAAAAAATGCTTTCATAGACTCCCTATCGGTCCCAGTTGTCTAGGTTGCTGTGCCCAGGCCCTTCTTCTCAGGCTACACTCCAGGGCCAGAAACCCCACCAAAAGCACAGCAGCAGGGGTCAGTCACAGCCACGATTGTCCCTCAGAAGGTTCCTCTCTTGGCTCTCACTGGCGGAAGCTCAGAAATGAATTTTCCTTCCGCCTATGCACAACGGTGCCCATGGAATAAGGAACTAATCCTAAATAAAACTTTCCTTCTCCAAAGTGCTTATTTCTAAGCTTTTTACAAGCTTTCTTTCTTTCTTTCTTTCTTTCTTTCTTTCTTTCTTTCTTTCTTTCTTTTTTTTTTTTTTTGTTTTGTTTTGTTTTTTTTGGCCTAAAATCTTTGCCAGAAAGAAAGAGAAAAAAGGAACCCTGAAAACTGTTCACAGCTGGTGCCTATGTCCCTGGCCTGTCTGTCTAAGCAAGAAGGAGGCTTGGTGTGGGGCTGGATCTGGGTACCCACTCAGTGTCTCCCTGGACCGGTCACTGGAAATGAGGGGGTTCTTTGATCACTGGAGTGCTTAACCCCAGCAGGGGCAGGGGAGCTCAGGCTGCCCCCTCCAGGCCTCAACCACAGACTGTCCTGCAGAGCACAGAGGTCAAGAGAGGATCCCGGGCCTACCTTACTCATCTCCTTATGGAAGTTCTCCTCCAGGCCTGCAATGCTCTGGAACGTGTTGATGTAGAAACCTACACGGCTGCCGTGGGGAGAGAAAGAGTAGGAAGTGGGCTGCTGGTCCCAGCGTGCTCATGGGATCAATTCTGAGATCCAGGTGCCCAAGCAGGACCACAGGTGCCCTGAGAGAGACACGAACCCCAGGAGGGCAGTGGCACCCAAGAGGATGCACAGGAGACACAGGTGCCCCTCTTGGTCTCACCTGTTGCACAGGGACGGAATCTCTTCCTGCAAGTCCACGTTCATCTCCTCAAACACCTTCTGAGCCTTGATGAGCTCCTCCTCGGCCTAGGGGCAGGGCAGGTCATTTCCCCTCGGGGCCTTGGTCAGCAGCCAGGCCATTCTGAACCACCCTTCTCCCCAATTCCTGCCTGGTGAGCAAGATCAGAGCTCTGGGCAGAGCAGTTGGACTGGACATGGACACTCCAGGGACCTCCCATGGCAGTCCCTCAGGTCACTCTACAAGGGGCAGGAGACAGCAACCCCTATAAAGGGGAACCACTCTACCTGACCCAGAAGGCCTGGAAGATATAGCACAAGAAGGCTTGTGACAAGAGGCCTGAAGAGCTCACAGGAAGTCTAACCTCAGACAGCCAGATCGGGTGACACTGCTCACATCTGTGGGAGCCTCCTGGAACCAGCAAGTGGCCCTGCCACTGGGTTCCCCTTTACAGCCTCATAGGCTGCTGTCATCCACCAGGTGGCGCTGTGGTCCCACTGCTGGCCAGATGCCTGTGAGGCCCACAGTACTGGGCAGGGATAGACTCTGACAGCTTGCTTATAGGGGATGCTGAGGAGAGGAACTAGGGTCTGAGTCACAGCTCAGCAATGTGGTGGCCCCACCCTGGGGAAAACCGCTCGCAAGTGGCCTCACGTTCTCAGGCTGGGTTCTCAGGCTGGGCCGTGGCCACTTCTAGCAAAGCAGCCAGCTGGCCAGATGCACTTTCCCAAAGCGCTCAATCTCCCCAAGCCTGGACAGCTGCTCCCTCCTGCATCAGGGGTAGGGCCAGCTCAAGCAAGCCCCTAGCTACAGCAGCCCACGCTGGACTCCTCCTCCAAAAGGGTGCAGCAAAAGGAGGGACACTGCACTCTCAGAATGGTCACGTCTTTACCAACCACAGCAGGTTCCGTTTCTGACTGAAAGATCTAGTTAAGAGGGGGGGAAGGGGGAAAAGGTCTTAGCTAAACCTGCACAGTGCTCTTGGAACGGATCTGAGCAAGGAGGTCCCAGCAGCACAACAAAACACAGGGTATGCCCAGTTTAGACTTCCTAGAACCAGAGCCATTGTCTTGTCCTCCCTCTGGGTCACATTTCTCATACTCCGACCCTTTTAAAAGCACTTGGTGTAAAAAGTTGGGGAGAAGATGGACTGCACTCCCTCCAACAGACCAGCTAGCATAGCCAGTCATGGGGAGGAGGGGAGGAAGGCAAGGTTGCAAACGTAAGTACCCGGAAAGATGCCTGAGGGCTGTCCACCCAGCCATCCCCACATCCCACCCCAAGAGCCCTAAGCCAGCAGGCAGCTCCTGCTCCCTCCAGGCTTCTCTCACTCAATACCCCAGCTCTGGGTCAACAGTGTAGGGATTCTCAGGCCTCTTACAGGCTCCTTAGGTATTCCCCTAGGTCATCTCAGAGGCCTGGAGACCAAGACCACCCCAACCCCAACCTCTGAGTGGGCCTGTCATCACTCAGTCCCTTCACAGTCATCTCCCACCCTCACTCTAGAAGCAATCAGGCAGCAGTTCACAGGAAAAACTGGGTCACAAGCTCCCCACACCACCAGCACTTGGGCTGAAGAGATGAAACCAGGAGGTGGTCGGGGACTGTGGGCTGAGGCCCAGAGAAAAACCCGATCTCCTAGGTCTGACAGTGCTGCCCGCCACACCCTTACACCAGCCCCTGCATGAAGGGGACCCAGAGGCCCTCAGGCTGCCCAACCCACCTTTTCTGGAGCAATCTCCAGTGGATCATAGTGGAGTGGCCAAGGGGGGCGTGATTGGGAACACAGCCCTTCCCCAGGGTGTTGGCATGACCCCAGGGTTTTGCATGAAGAGCCTCCCTCAGGAAGCCACCAGGGACGACATGATACCTCCAAATGGCCACCCCTCCAGTTCACAATGCCACAGCCAGATTGGAGAGTCCTCTGGGGTCCCCTATAGAGTCCCTGCTGTGGCAGGGCCTACCCACTTGGAAGCCAGGGTGGGACCCGATTAACAACCTAGGAGTTTGAGTGAGGTGAGGCCAAGTTCTGTCACTAACCAACTCGGGACCCTGAGCAGAAGCCTGCGTTTCTCTCCCTGGGCAGATCTGTCTCCTCAGCAAATTTAAGATAACCTTGGAGTTCTGGGAAGCTGGAGGAACACCACACTCCAGGGCAGGCGTGCTGGCTGGCCTCCCTCTCGCCCAGCCTTCGGGGGAGGCAAATAACCCAGTGACATTCGCCGTGCTCCTGGGGCATGAGGATTGCAGAGAGCCCTCTGGGGGAACACAGACCTGGGAACCCCGCCTCTGTTGGCCTTGACATTTTCCCTTGGGTCCAATGGAGGTAACCCTGCCCACTGCCATGCTGCACTGGGCAGCTGCCAGCTCAGGGCCAGGCTTGGTGGCTCCCCTGGCTCCTCAGCAGGTGGCTGAGCCCGCCCCCCACGCAGGAAGCCCACCCTGCTGGGCAGAAGGGCACCCCGGTAGAGGACAGGACGACAGACCAGAAGTCACCAGCACGTGCGAGGTTAGAAGCCAGTGTCACCTGATTTCAGAGCAGGTTAGCTTGGGCTAGGAGATGCGCCTGCAGTTTGCCTTGGCACCACTGGGGTGCGGCTTTCTCAAGCAGCGAGACAGGCTGAGAGTGGGAGCAGGTGAAGGCAAAGGAGAGTGGAGAGAGGGGAGGCGGGCGGAGAGAGAGAGACACAAATGTTAGACACCAAGCCCTCGGGACAGAGCCGCCAGCCCCCGCCAGAGCCAGCCCCACTGCAAGGAAAGGCCTCTGCGGTAGCAGTGCGAGAATTAAAGGGAGCCGCCCAGGTGGTGCGGAGAGGGTGAATTCCAACTGCAAAGGCAAACAGGAGAGTGGTTAGCAGGGTACAGGTGGCAGAAAGCAGGGTCCTGCCCCAGGGGGACATGGGGCCACCCCAGCCACTCGCACATGGCCTGTGCGGCCAGTCCTGTGACCAGCCCACCAGCTTGTTCCAGCCAGGGCTGTGTCACCCCAGATGTCATGACAGAATTCCGCACTGTGCCAGGCAGCATGGCAAGATTCCAAGGAAACCACACCCACTCTCCTCTTCCGGGAAACAGCACCGGATGAGGGCAGAGTGCTCTGCAGAAGCGGGGGATAGGGGACTGGACCAGAGTGCACAGGCACCACTGGGCCTGCCCCTCAGCAGCCTCAGCCTCAAGCCCCCCGCCCACGAGGCTGCCCACACCCTCCCCCAGGGCACCCCAAACCTGCTCCCCAGCCTCTACCTTGGCAATTTTGGCTTCATCCTTCTTTTTGGCTGTTTGTAGGGACTCATAGTGGTGCCGGGCACTGTCATAGTCCACCAGCTTCCGCCCCCGTTTGGCGATTCGAGACTGTAGGGCAGACAGATGGGGGAAGGAGGATGAGTAGGCCGTAGAGGTACCCCACCAGGATTGGCCCAGAGAGAGAGCAGACATGGAGAGGGCCGCAGCAGGAGGCTCAGAAGCCCCGGGTGCAGGCTCAGGCCCTTTCAGGGATGGACACCCTCTCTGGTGCAGTCTGCAATAAGGACCACCGGCTTCCTGGAGAATAGAACCAGTGCTGTGCAGTCCTAGCCTGGCTTCTCCTCCCCAGTCAGCCACCACCCGAGGCATCTGCACTGGGCAGCCCAGGCCCAAGCCCAGGCGCGCTCGCTGGCTGGACACAGCTCAGGCCCACTCTCCTCAAGGGACACAGCCTGCTACTCTAGAGCACTTACCATGTCTGCAGGCCCAGCCTCCTGCCCAGACAGACAGACAGACAGAGACCCAGTAATGGGCAACACACAAAGCCTTCCAAGCACGCACAATATTCATTCAATCTTAGTCATTCCAGAACAAATAGCCACACTCCACAACCCTGGACACATAGGTCAAGGAAGTGGAGCAGGGAACACAGGCGAATGCAGAGGACAGCCCCCCGGTGGGTAAGAGGTGCCTCTAGGCCAGGTTCCAGCCTGAGCCACACCCTGGCCTCTCCTACACCCAAGAACAGAGCTCGCAACTTAATGTCCAGGAACTGGCCCAGGTAGTTGTCCATGGTCAGCAGTTCCTGGTCCACCAGCTTCTGGTGGTAGTCCATCCACAGCAGGTCATTGCTCTGAAACAGACAAGTACAACACAGTGTCCTTCAGGAGGGAGGCGTGGGGGGCAGCCCTGGCCGGCTCTATCACTTCAAAACTCAAGGGGTTCTCAGCCTCAGTGTGTCCATCTATACAATGGGGGTAAAAATTCCTGCCTTGCAGTTTCTCACAGGCGGATAGAGACTCAGATATACTCAGGACCAATGGGGCCATCAAGGAAGACTTCATTTGTCACACTGCATCCATCACCTCATCCCTCAGTGAGGACGTTAGAAGACGCACAAGCCTCAGAAACAAGGGAACTTGCCCCAGGACACACAGCATGCCTGCAGGCCCAGAGCAGGAGGCAGGGGGTGGGAGTGTGCGGGCCTTTGGGAAAGGCCCCAACCATCTGCCCTGCGTAGCCCCTACCTCAGCGATCTTGTTTGCCTCCTCCCTGCCGGGACAGTCAGCCTCATACACCTCCTGGAGACACTCACTCAGCTTCTTGGAGGCCTCATGCATGGCTATGGGGCTGAGAGGAGGTAGATGGCCTTGGTGATGGCCCTGCCACCCTGCCAGAGCTGCACCCACCACCCCACCTCCAGCTCTCCTCTCCAGCCTGAACTTTGACTGAGGCTAGGTAGGTCCGGGTTATCCTTCTGCAGATGGGTGCCCTCAGTCTGCCAAGGAAAGTGAGAACTTGGTCAGGGCCTGTGCTGATCATGGGTCCCTGCCTCTCCTTCCAGCCAAGACCATGTGGCAGGCCAGGCCCCTCAGAAGCAGCCATCCAGCACACTGGGCCAGCATGGGTGGCAGGTGCCATGCTGCACTCCACAAGCTGCCCCTACTCAGGAGCTCTGGGGCCCGTTGTTTATTTACCCTGACCAGCTCTGTAAGGAAAGCACTGTACCTGTGACTGGGGGTACCACATTTGAGGGGGCAGCTGGGTACCACACATGACATGGACCTTAGCCAGTCAACAGTGGACAAGTGACCACAAGCACGAGCCACAGGGCCACCAGGAAGCAGCTTGGTGGTGCCTGAATACAGTGACCCTCCAGCATCATGCCAAGCTAGGAGGGCCTGGGCAGACCTTATGAGCAGAAATGCCCTGAGGGGTGAAGAGCAGGGGACCTCTGGTGGGGTGCAGAAGGTCATGCACAGAGAGGAGGATGCCAGATACACAAGTGACAGGCTGAAGAGAGGACCCAGGCTTATACAAATAGCAGAAATTATCTCATGCATATTATCTGACCACAGTGAAATGAAAGTGAAAATAAATGACAAAAGAAACCACAAAACACCATAAACATATGAAAATCAAATAACAACCTCCTCAGCAATCAATGAGTTACAGATTACATTAAGAAGAAATTAAACAATAGGCACAATTTCATGAAAATTCAAGCACAACTTTTCAGAATATGTGGGATGCAATAAGAGTTTTTAAAGGAAAAATTTATAGATGTGAACTTGCACATTAGGAAAACAGAACATGAACATATAGATACCCTAATGCTTTGCCTCAGCATCTAGAAAAAGAAGAGCAAACCAAACCCAAAGCCCAAAAAGAGATTAAGTTACAAAGATTAGAGCAGAAATTAATGCAATTGGGACAAAGAAAATAAAATAATTATTGGATCAAAAAGTGTTAAGATTCAATAAAATTGACAAGCTCCTAGCTAATGACATAAAAAAACCCAAAACACTCAAATTCAAGCATTAAAGCAATGAAAAGGGTGAAATTACCACAGACCCAGTGGAGATTCAGAAGATCATTAATAGCTACTTTGAGAATCTCTACTTTCATAGAATTGAAGAGATAGATCAAAAGGAGAGATTACTAGAAAAGTACAAATTAGCAAATCTGAGTCAAGAAGTGTTGTGTTGTGAACGACGAGAAACCTGATGAATTTAGCTCACAGGACTCACTGAGACTTGTCTCTCTCTAAGTGAGCCCCAACCCACTGAAGGATTTTACTTTTATTGAGTATTCAAGGACAGGCTAAGGAATTTGCATAATTGCTTTGGGGAATATAAACTAGAGATCACTACCTCTTTTACCATTTACCTAAGGTTAGGTTAATACAAATGCTAATTGAAAACATTCCAAGCAGGGGAGGAGACAACCAGTAACATCCCAAGCAAAGGGAGAGACAACAACCAAGGAGCCATTAGAATAAACGGTTATCTGCCTTCTTGAGTCCAGGTTTCAGGAATCCCCAAGTAACCCCCTACAGCTGTCCTTGGGCTTTATTGTTCTCTACTTAAGATGCTCTGTCCTTATCTCTACGTATCCCCCTTTATTGTTTTTAATGCTAAAAATATAATTTTTTAAGCCTTAAGGTGAGGCCTGCAGATTTTGATCCTTAGCTTTTTGCTGAATCTGTCCTCGTTGCCAAACTAAATAGGACATACAAATAGTATAAGAATAACACACACAGGGGCCGGGCGCAATGGCTCAGTGGTCTAAAGCGCCTGCTTGGGAAAGCTTGGGCAACTTCAGGGACCGTGGTTTGATACCCGACACCACATGCTGCGCCAGTCCTGCCCTTGCAGCGGGCTGAGCCAGCCATAAAGATGAGTGAATAACCAAACAGAGGTTCTGAAACAAGAATAAATAAATAAATAAATAAATAAATATATAGATAAACAAATAAATAAATAAATAAATAAAATTAAAAAAAAAAAAAAGAATAACATACACAAATCTCTACATTTCTACCAAACCGTGAGATAACGTGAAAAGGATTAAGGTTTTCAATGCTATTAGAGATATTTTGTAGCAAGTTAAGTTTGGTTCCATAAAATGGAAGGTATACAAAATGAAGACGTACTACAATCACATTTTAAACAAGGTTGACATTGTAGGTTTAACAATTTGACTGACTTAACAACAGCTTATTTTGAAGCACGTATCTTATTCTTTAACTCTGAGTCTATACGTCTTTGAGAAGTCCATAATTGTTTTAAGTCCTTGTGGCATTGCTGCACAAAATGAACAGTTTTTACTCCTTGACTCAATGCAACTGTGGTGGTAGCAGTTCTGGATGGGAAGGCTATCATGAGTTTAAGCTTTTCTCTTGTTCTTTAACATCTGCAGCATGGAAAGGGAGTCTTACCACGAGTGATGTAGTTGTACCGGAAGTCAGATTTTGGTTCTTGTCCTGAGAATATAGATATTATCCCTAGAAAAATTAAAGCTAATAGAATTCAAACATGTATATAAAAGACAATTGTGACATGTAATAGTATCATCACAAGGGTTCCAATAACTATGTCCAAAAAGCAACAGGTGAAAGGGGTAAACACATGTGTGAGTAATAATGCAGTATTTCCATCTTTTTTTTTTTTGTCTTTTTTTTTGAGACAGGGTCTAGCTATGCAGTTGAAGCTGGCCTTGAGCTCACTTTTGTAGCCCCGGCTGGTCTCGAACTCACACCAATCCTCCTGCCTCAGCCTCCCGAGTGCTGGGATTACAGGCGTGCGCCATCATGCCCAGCTAGTATTTCCATCTTAATTCCTTCCCTTCTGCTATCTGGGCAGAGCCATAAGGGCTCCCATCTATGATGCTTCCATTGGAAGTATTAACTAACTCCCAGACTGCCATGAGGGATTTATGGGCGATGACCATTCTGGCTTCTACAGGCTGAAAGGGGTTGTAGTTGGGAATTGGCAGTCAGAGATCCTCTCCAGAGGTTCTACATAGAGGCCCTCAATAGACACCAGGCATTTTTATTTTGAGTAGGTAGAATAGCTTAGGCCCTTTTATTTATAGTGTCTGACAGTTTATTATAAGTATCATGCTGGCGAAGCTGGCTACGGTATGCAGAAACCATGTGCCTTTCGTCCTGAGTCTTCAATATCCCACAGTGCTGTGATACCCCAGGGAAACATTACGTCAGTTGAAGATACCCCAGTTTCTTGAGAACTGAGTAACAATAAGAAAAGTATTTCATCTCAAGGAAAGGGGATAACCTGCTTCTTTCTCTCTTCACTGTTATCAACATAAAGACCCTTGTTAGCCTAAGACTAATACTGCCTTTTGAATCATCCAATAAGCACCTTACTATTTTCCCTAATCAATAAATGTTGAGGTTTTGGAAAAAAAATAAGTCCTGCTAGCTTTAGTTATAAGTATCTCTAATTTTTGATAAGGCATGAAAACCAAAATGCTTTATTTTTTCTCTTTTTAGTTGTTTTTGTAAGAGAACAGTAACATCAGCAAGCTAATTTAATTTGCATGTTTTATTCTAATTTTTGAGGTATGATAACTGGATCAGGGTTACAGAAAAGCAAAGAGACCTGTGCCCATGTCCAGCAAAAGGGCTGTGTTTTCCTTTTGGTCATGATCTCTTAGGGCTCCTCCGTGGAGATGACAGAGGCTGTCTGGCCAGAGGGATCAGGCAGGCCCAGTGCCCTTTAGTCCTACTGGACCTTCTGGGAAGCTGAGTCTGAGCTCTGGGGCCTTCACCTGAGAGTGCAGTCTCACTTCTAGTGACTGGTTTGGCGGTCAGGGCATGGCTTGTGGGCCTCTTGAGACAATCCTTCTTATTCTGCCCTGGCTTCTGACAGCCATAGCAGGTGAACTTGGTCGTCGTTGAGCTCCTCTTGGAGCCTAGAGAATCAAACCTTTGGATTTGAAACTGCAATAAAGCAGCTAATTTTCATCTCTTTTGTTTTCTCTCCCTAGTTTTCTCCCAGTTCTAATTCTAGGAAATTTATTTCTTCATGTCCTATAATGTATCAAGTGTGTTTTTTCATCAGAGATTGTATATCAGAATGTTTACCCTTACTCATTTTCTAGGTTTTATTCTTCGAGCTGGTACCCAAATTACTTCTCCAGTACCTGTAATGACACAAGGAAAACCTCTTCCCCATCTCTGAATAACTCCTGGAACCCACAGATCAATATCATTTGGAAAGAAAACAGGCTGTTGCAAAGGAATGCTCACTTCCTTCGTCCAGTGACAGTCTGCAGCAGAAGATCCATCTGGCAGCTGATTTAAAATATTTAATGTGAATAAAACTTTTTGTATTATTAACCTAGGTATATTCATATATATTTCCATAGTATTCCCCGGTTTTGTTTAATGAGCATTTAAAGCTTAATACATTAGTATGATATTACTTTTATATCTAATGGCTGTACCCTTTTTGTTGGATAATTAAGACAAATTTAAAATAAGACCTCTATAGATACAAGTATAACTTTTGCTATCTGACGAGTTTAGCCAAATCTCAGGATTTATCTTCGAACCATGTATTAGACATAAAATGGAACTGCCATTTTTTAACAACCGTGGATATTTTAGCGTTTCCATCCCTATAGAATGTTAACAAAAACAATTACACAATTTTACACAAAAACTTAGAAATCAAATCATATACACCATTGGAGCAGGCCATTCTTATGACATTTTGTGACATGTTTTAAATACTTTTGTTTTGTTTTGGCATAACACTTTTGTAAAAGATAGAACCTTTTAATTTGAGAAACTTTTGTCTCAATAAATATTGTTTTACATCTTGAAAGACCTATATATCTGGAATCATAAATACACTTAATATACCATGAGATTAATAACAGCAAATTATCATACTCATATGAAGACCTTTATTATTATTTTTTAATCTTTCTGTATCAAAATAATTTTTAAAGCGAACACGTTATTGTAACATTTTGAAAAACTTTTACCTTTTAACCAATGACCTATGTATTGAGGGTGTCTCCTAAGAGACTATTGAGGTTTTTGGGAGCTCCTCATTAATGAATAAAAAAGTTGGCCACACCTCTCATTCATGAATTGGATTCCTTTAATAAATTTTTCCACTTAATTTAAACCTTATCATATATTATGTATAAATCAATTTAAATATAACTTTGACTATCTGGCAATTTAGGAAAAAGCATGCTTTTGAGTCTATATCTCAAATTGTATTTAAAACAAATCTTTAAAAAAAATCCAAAAAATAAATAAAAAGAGGAACAGCTGTTAATTGAAAGACACACAAACGTACACACAGACACATAAACATCTTTATAAAATTAAGAGTGCACTCAATTTTTTGGCCAAATTTATAAGTAGACTAGTTAGATTTTATTTATTAATTATTAAAGATCTCTTATTTGAAAAATTTGGAAGTAATAAAATCCTTTCCTATAATTAATATGCATATTTTATAATTACATTTTTTCTGTCACCTATTTAGACATTAGATTTCCATTTGGTCAGTTCCTTGCAGAGACCTCAGGCTGGACCTAACCTCATTGCAGCTAACTTCTTCAGATCTGGCTTCATAGTGCAGTCTCACAGTACACGCTGGTACCAAACAAGTTGTTTAGCATTCTCTAGAAAAACACAAACAGCCGGGCGTGGTGGCTCATGCCTGTAATCCCAGCACTCGGGAGGCTGAGGCAGGAGGATTGGTGCGAGTTCGAGACCAGCCTGGGCTA
>PVJA010025066.1:0-31203 GCA_004027025.1 Myocastor coypus
CACACCTGGTGATTTCTCTGTCTTGAGTTTGCTGTCTAGAACTTGCTTTTGTATTTTAGAACTCTTCTTGTTTCACATGAACTTTAGGAGTATTTTCTCTAATTCTATGGCACATGTTAGAATTTTGGTCACAATTCCATTAAATTTGTGTAAAATGATTGGCATTTTCACTATTGTGGTACTTCCTACCCAACAGTCCATATCCTTTTTCTGATATCCTATTAAATCTCCTTTTTCAGAGTACTGTAGGTTTTGTTGTAGATTTCTTTTATTTGCTCAGTTATCCTTATTTCTAGGTACTTCATTTTTAAAATATTATTATGGAAAGTGTGACTTCCTTGATTTATCTTGCAGTGAGTTTATTCTATGTACACAATGAGACTATCAACTTTTGAATGTTGACATTTTATCTAGCTATACTTTGGAATTGGGTTATTCAATTTACAAGACTTTTGTTGAAGTTTTGGAGGGCTTCTCTGTAGAGTATCATGTCATCCTCAAATCATGATGACATAAAATGTTCCTTTCCTATCCTTATTCATTTTATTTATTTCTAGTCTAATAATTCTGGCTAATGTTTCCAGAACTATGCTAAATGAGTGGTGACAGTGGACACTCTGGTCTTGTTCATGATTTTATTTTTTATTTATTTTTTTTTCTTGTTTCAGAACCTTTGTTTGTTTATTCACTCATTTTTATGGCCGGCTCAGCTCACCCCGAGGGCAGGGTTGGCACAACATGTGATGCTGGGGATCGAACAGCGGTCCCTGAAGCCACCCAAGCTTTCCCAAGCAGGCGCTTTAGACCACTGAGCCATCCCACCGGGCCCCATTGTTCATGATTTTAGAGTGCAAGTTTTCGTTTTCATGCATTTATTATGATCCTGGCTATTGGTTTACATAGATGACTTTTGTCTCAGTCAGATGAAGATCATCTATTCCTATTTTCTGTAAAGTTTTTATTAAAAAATAAAGTTCAACTTTATGAATTGATCATATGGTTTTTGTCCTCAGCTCTGTCAGTATGATATTTTATATGTGATTCACAGATGTTTAACCTTCTGTGAATCTCTGCAATTAATCCTACTTGGTCATGACATCTAATCTTTTTTTATTTTATTTTAGGGAAGGGTCTAGAGACTGTTCAGGGTCTCACTACTAGATCACACTCAGTGATTTGCCTGTTTACAGCCTCCCAAGAGCTGGGATTACAGGTACATGACAGCACACCCAATCTCAATTGTTTTCTCAGTGTGCCCCGCGGGTGGGGCCAACATTGTAGGTCCAGGGCTTGAAACTCTGGCCCTTGTGCCTGCTTGAATGTGCTTTAATCCTTTAAGCTATTTGGCTGGCCCCATGATATGTAACTTGATGATTTGTTGCATTCCATTTGCCAGCATCATATTGAAGATTTTTTGTATCTATGTTCATTAGGAAGATAGATTGGTCTGTTTTTCATTTTTTTGACTTCTTTCTTTGTTTTGAAATCAGGGTAATGCTTGTTTCCAGGAAGGACCTTGTTTCATTATACCTAGTCTCCAATTTCTTCTTTTATTTCCTCTGCAACCCATAGTTAATTCAGATCATTGCTATTTAATTTTTATATGTTTGTGAAGTTTCTATGGTTTCTTTTGGCATTGCTTTCCAATTTCTTTGCACTGTGGCATGATAACAAGCATGGGATAAATTTAGGTATATTCTTGTGCCACTGAGATATATCCCTCATCCTTGTATAACGTACATTCAATCTCACTGTATTTACTTAAGCATTTCCTACAAGTTACTATGTATTTTATTTTGAATAATATTCCAAGTGTACCTCAGAAGAATGCTTTTTCTAATTTTGAAGAGGGCAACCCTCTGTAGACATCTACTAAATCCATTTGTTCAAAGGGTTGATTCACTTCTAATATTTAATTTAATTTTCAAAAATTATTTAGAGCTGAGTCTGTAGGAGCTACAGGGTCTCAATGCACAGATTGGACTTATACTGATTCTCCTGTATTCAGCCTCCCAAGCTCTGGTATTACAGGCATGTGCCACCACACCCAGTCTCAATTCCTGTCTCAGTGTGCCCCAAGGTGGCACTGGCATTGCACTCTGGAGACTGAACTTCCATATAAAATGTTTGTGTAGTTGATCTTTCCACTTGTGATAGTGAGAGTTCAAGGTCTCCATTACAATTATATAAATGTTTATTGATGTTTCATTTTCGTTAATATTTGGTGTATGTAGTTGCTTACTGATGTTTCATTTTCATTAATTTGTTATACATAGTTTGGTTCACTGACACTGGTTGCTCATATATTTGTTTATTAGCTCTTTCTCTTGGATTGCTCCCTTCATAATGATGTATTGACTTCTTATGAGTTTCAATCAGTCTTGGCTTCAAATCTGTTTTGTGTGCAAATAGGATATCTACCCCTGCTCTTTTCAGGCTCCTGTTGCATGGAATAGTGTTTTCTACTCTGTTTTTTTTTAGACCTAATTTTTTATTGCATTTAATAAGGTATAACAATGTGACAGTTTCAAAACACATTAGTAGTACACTTCTAGTATTTGATATACTACATATTGTTGTCCTCCTAGTAGTTATACAAGGTATAGACGTGATATTTTTTCTAATCACTATTGGTACAAAAAATTTCTTGTCATTGAACTAAGAGAAAGTAGTTGTATACATAATCCAATGTTCCATAATTGCAGTAAGATATTGGCAAAATTGGCAATGATGGATGGAAGCTGTTGATTTAAGCCTTTATAGCGCAGCATACTAATCTAACTTTACATTTTATGTCTTGTGGTTAAACTTTTCTGCTGGGTAGTTAAGGGCAAGTTAAAGCCAGACCTGTATAACAAAACATGGAAGTTTTGTGTCTCCCAAGGTCAGCTAATGTAGGTCTGAGTTCTTTTCTTTTTTTCTTTTTTCTTTGTCTTCTTTCTTTCTTTCTTTTATTTTGCTTGCTTGCTTGCTTGCTTTTTTCCTTTTCTAAGTATGTTTCTTATATTCAACATATTGTGAGATTTTGTTTCTTGATCTGATTTGCCAGTCTGTTTCTCTTGATTAGCAAATTGAGGTCATTAGCATTGATGATAATAAGGGATATATATTGGTTTATCCTCATCATTTTATTTTCCCTTTGTTGCCACTCTTTTTCCCATCTGTTTGAATATCTTACCTGTTGGGTTAATTCTGTTCAGGTTCATGGAGTTTTAATCTTGTCATCTCTTTATAGAATATTCTTTGAAATACTTTGGAGTATTGGCTTGGTTGATGCTCATGTGTTTTCTGGTGCATTCTTTGTCACCAAAGTATCATATTCTTCCATGAATTTTGAAAGATAGTTGTGTGGGGTTCATCAGAATGGGTTTGGAGAATGTTTTTATTTAGGGTTTGAAATACTTCACTTAAAACTCTGTTTGTCTTTAGAATTTGCACTGAGAAATTTGCTGTTTCTAATGGGATTTTCTGTATAGATGCTTTGTGTTCCTTAACAGTTTTTAATACTCTGTTCTTTTGTTGAATTTCTGGAATGTTAACTAGTATATGCCTTGTGGTAAATTGATTTTAATTATTGCTCATTGGCATTTTATATGCTTGTATGCAAATTCTTTTTCCTACTAAGGAATTTCTCTCCCATCACTTTCTTTTTTTTTTTTTTTTGTCTTTTTGAGACAGGGTCTTGCTATGCAGTTCAGGCTGGCCTTGAGCTCACTTTTGTAGCCCAGGCTGGTCTCGAACTCGCATCAATCCTCCTGCCTCAGCCTCCCGAGTGCTGGGATTACAGGCGTGCGCCACCACGCCCGGCTTCCCATCACTTTCTATGAACAACTATTTTATATCTTTTATGCTATAGCTTGCTTTTTCCCCCTGTGCTATCAGGAATTGAACTGAGAACCTTACACTTGCCAGTCAAACACCTTTTCCACTGAGCTGTCTCTCCAGCTCCTATAGCTTGCTTTTTCATTGGCCTCAATCAATATAATTTTATTCTTCTTTGTATGATCTGATAGCTGCTAGATTGACTCCTTATGGTCCTTTGCTATCTTTAAACAGTCTTTCTTTTCATAACCCCTAAGTGCCATTCTGTCTTCTAGAACCCATATTCTGTCCATACATTAGTGCATTCTACTATGTAATCTTTCAATGGGATTTTTAATATCCTGGATATCTTTTTGAAACTGATCCATGGATTTCATTTTCTTGGTTTGCAAATGATGGTGTCTATCACTTTTCTAAGGTCCTGTCTTTGTTATCTGTATCTACACTACAGTTTCTATGCATTTCTTTTACTATGGTTATAATTTCTATAGTTAACTGAGAAAGTATAAGTATTCTAGAACTTTATAGGTACTTATTTATTTTTATTTTATTTATTTTTGTATAGGATCTCACTACATATCTTTGACTCCTAGTGGTCCTTCTATTTTCAGCCTACGCAGAGCTGGGATTACAGGGATGTGCCACCACATCTAGACTCAGTCACTGGCTCAGCACACCTTGGAGAGAGTGCGGGAGACACACTGCTTGCAGCACTGAGGATTAAACCCCAGTCCCTGTGCTTGCCTAAGCAAGTGATTTAGTTTGCTGAGCTATCTCACCAGCACTTCTATAGATTTTATAGTCTATAGATTTATGAGATATTCTAGGGTCTCATTCATCTGTCTTGTTGCTTCTGCTCTTACTAAACCCAGGTGGGTGGCTTTCATATTATTCCACCTTGTTGTCCACTTTGCTTTTGGTGAGTTAGAAATCTGGAGTTGCATTCTGTTGAAATATCTTTTCATTTATTGTTTACTTTTCAAAAATGTAAAAAATGAACAGCAAGATAGCTCAGCAGACTAAGTACCTATGTTGGCAAGAGCAAGGAGAGGGTTTGATCCTTGGTCTTACATGTTGACCCAGTCCCACCTCCACATTACACTGAGCCAGTGACCTACTTCGGGTATGGTGATGTAGGCCTATAATCCTAGCATTGGGAAGGAGGAAAACAGGAGGATCACTACAAGTTCAAGCTGCATAGTGAGACCCTTTCCCAAATGCATCAAATAAAAATTTAATTCCTGGTTTGATGGCAGGAAATTGCCTGCAGTGAATAGCTTTTTGCTACTACTTATTACGTTCAGAAAAATGATTACTTCTCAAAGGTACTTTTGAGGTATAGTTGGATTTTGAGTTTTGAGTCTATTGCTTATTTCTATCTGTTTAATTTATTGATGAGGAAAAGTTTATTCCTACTTTTCTTAAGTCCTGATTCTTTGTCACTGCCTTATAGCATTTTTATGACCTTTAGGTAACTTCCGTTTTGATATATGAGGAAGAACAACTGATTAAAACAATGATATCATTTTGGTTAAAGGACCACAATCCATAGTAACAATAGCATCAAACAAAGCATAGAAAATGATAAACTGTGGCAAATATTAATTTGCCAGTTTTAACTGTAGGAACTACATTTATGGTTATATTATAAAATATAAAACTAACTAGAAGATTATATGCAGACAATATTCCTACAATATGATATTTATCCCAAGGGAAGAAAATATAAATTGGGTTTCAGGAAAAATAGAAAAGTAGAAGAGGAAGAGATTAGAGTCAGTGCTAGAGGTCAAAGGAAGATAACACAGACATTAGGAAACTGGGTAAGAAGACATGATAGAAAGAAAAATAAATTTTAAAAAAGAAAGAAAAATAAAATTAGGAAAATAAGCAAAAAACAACAACAACAAAACTAGAAACTAAACCTTCATATAAAAACAAGAACAAACAAGAAATCAGATACAAGAAAAGCAAGCAAAAAACAAACAAACGAACAATAACAACAACAAAAAATTCTGTGTCCTTTCCAAGGCATGTCTCTGCTGTGCCTGGTATATAACATGAGCAGAGACCAAATCCAAATGGATTAATCCAGCTACACTAACATTAGATTTATGGCAAGGTGGTAGGTAATCCCAGAAATCCTACTAAACTTGAACTGTGCTGGATTTCAGAGTAACTTGTGGTTGTGAAACTAGAACCAGATTTGTTCACCCTACAGCAGCCCATGTGTCTCCACTGGCTGGAATGCAACCCCCTCATCCTGTTGCTTAGAGTCACTACATGTAGCTGCCTACAGTTGTTCAGAGTGCTGAGCTCAGTTCCATATCCCTTAGATAGCTAACAGCCAATTGTCCTCACCTGCTGATCATCTGAACCTGAGTAATTCACCACCCACTTCTCTGTTCCACTAATGCATTTTTCTGTGGAAGCCTCTGCGGTTGGCAATAATCGCTATGAATCTGCAGGTTCCTCACCCGTTATGCCCCAGCATCTGGACATCTACTTGCAGAAAGAGCATCAGATTCTTCCTCCACTGATCACCATGAGTCATCTCCCCAGAACTCCTGAAAAAATATTCCAGTTTAGACCCAGTGAAGCTACTTTATTCCACATGAGTGGTTTGAAATCTATTGTTTAAAAAAATTAAGGGAATCTGATTTTCTTTTGTCTTTGGAGTCCTAAACCTAAGACTACTCTTATTTAAAAAAATGTATTTAAGCCAGGCGTGGTGGCGCACGCCTGTAATCCCAGTACTCGGGAGGCTGAGGCAGGAGGATTGGTGCAAGTTCGAGACCAGCCTGGGCTACAAAAGTGAGCTCAAGGCCAGCCTCAACTGCATAGCGAGACCCTGTCTCAAAAAGACAAAAAAAAAAAAAAAAAAAAAAGAAAAAGAAAAAAATGTATTTAGTATGGAGTCTACAGGGTCTCAGTATGTAGATCAGACTCATAGTGATTGTCCTGTTTTCAACTTCCCAAGCACTGGGATTACAGGCATGCATCACTATACCCAGCCTCCATCACCAGCTCAGCGTGCCCCCGGGGGCAGGGCCTATAGGCACACAGGCGATCGAACGCCAGTCCCTGTGTCTGCCTAAGCAGGAACTTTAATATGCTGAGCTATCTGGCCAACCTTTTAAGTCTACCCTTTATTCAGTGCTTCTGCAATAATATGTCCCTTAACTTGTATGTATTCAGTCAACTTTTGGTATTTCATTAAAATGAAAGAAATTTTATATTGAGTTGAGACTACACATGTTTTCAAAATAGTAACAATAAGTATAAACTAAGAAGCAAATTTCATTTTTTCAATTTCTCAATGAAACAATGACATTTATTTTGATGCCTAGAATTTCTTTATAGATTTCAAGTATATGTCATCGAAATATAGCTTGGTTGGTTATCTGTGGACATTGATTTACTGAACAAAGACATGACAAAGAGCTTGGGATAACCATAATGTTTTTTTATATGTTTAAATACTAAAGGCTTACATTTTTGGCTTAAAAAAGACAAATTGCATTCTGAATGAGTTTAGCTAAACATAGATGATCATAATTTTATAGTTTGTGTTATCTATTTGATTTGACAATTATCTTCATAGACTTAGAAACATAAAACAGACAAAAACAGATCTATTGTTGACTACAAAAAGTATTTTGGCTTTGTAAATGAAAATATTTTGGTGTTTCCAAGTAGAAACCTATATATATTTTTAAATCTCAAATAAAATATTTAAAATAAATTTCGTAAGAGCACTTCAAGGGCCAGGGAGATAGCTCAGTAGAATAAGCACTTGCTTGACAAGTGCAAGGTCTAAGGTCCTGAGTTCAATGCCTGGTATGGCCAAAAAAAAGCACTTCAAATTGGCAGCTATGCATCAGACAATATACTACACATTTACACAAAATACCTCTAAGTTCTCATGAAAATCTTCATAGAAAGCACTTAAAAATGGCCTGACTTTGCAGAGGCTGACAGTGGAATGGCCACAAAGAAGATGGATGCAGCAGTGGGTCCTTTGGTGTCCCTGTTGCAGGCCAAGCAGCAGTTCCAGCATCTTTTCTCAAAAGTGGAAGATTGATGATAAGCCTATACAAATTTACAGGTGGGAGGAACCCCTGTCAGAAAAAAAGGAGGGGCAGCAAGAAGGCTCAGCAGTCTGAAGCACCTGCTAGGCAAGGTGGGTAAGCACAGGGACTGCAGTTCGATCCCAGGCACCATATGCTGTGCCAGCTCCAACCCCAGGGCAGGCTGAGCCGGTCATAATATATATATATATATATATTAAAAAAAAAAAAAGAGTCTGTGGATGATTCTGTCAAAAAATATTTCTTAATAGTAGAGATCTGTGAAGTACTTTGATCTGATACCAAAATATACCACCTTGTGTTTCTCATCTGTTTTTTCTTCGCTTTCCAGAATCCCAGCTGGTTTGGGCTTTGTGCATCATATCCCCCATTTTGTGATGATGGGGACTCTGACAATCTATATCTCATGTTTGGAAAAAAGTATTTTTCATGGATCACAGGAGAGTTTTTACAAGGGTGGGTCCTGACAGTTGGCAACTGTTCTCCAGTCTCAGAAGATTCAATGACAAATATGCTCTGAAGATGACCTTTGTAGTGGAGAAGAAGGCAACAGAGAGAGCTCAGGGTCACTAAGTCTATTGCTAAGCTTTTGATCACAGTGACTCTCTGGTCAGGGCTGTGTTTAAACCTGAATTGTCTAAATAGGATTTTTCAACACAGATATGCGAAGTTGTATGTCTGACCTCTACTTGTGGTTTCTTTGGGGTGCTGCTTGTGTTGTTTTAATTTGTTTTTCTGAAAAAGAATTTTTGCCCAAAACCTTATAGAATTTTGCCTTTGTATGGAGCAGTACTTTCTACAATGTAGTTTTATGCCAGTCAGTGTTGGAAGACTTACCTATTTATTTTAAAGAGAACAAAAAGCAATATAATGGTAGAGAATTTCAATGCTAAATTAACAATGGCTTGTATATTAACTTCAGTGTAGTTGCTCAGATTACCAGATATGGGCATATAAAACTGAATAGAAAGCACAAACACTGCTTCTTTTAATAAAACAATAAAGAGAGCAATTCAAATACCTTAGCTGTCTTATTTTCTCCCTTCCATCATCCCAGTTTTTTTTTTTTCCCCCTTTTGAGGATTTTCTTTCTCATTCACAATGTCTATTGAACATTTTCGGTCTTATCAATTATTAAAAAAATTGTTAACCTGTTACTGACTTTGTGTTATATTGCTGTTTCAACAACTATTGCCCTAAATAACTAAAGATACAATTTCCTATAAATGACAGCTTTCCTTCATACATCATTTTTGTAAGTACATATATATGTGACCAGGAAAAAATTTCAAAATAAAAGCTTTACAATTCATTTAAACAGACTTTCTAATAAAATAGATTTTCTCACCATTTTTTTTTTTTGTGTGTGCTCTTGAACAAGTAGAGAAGCAAGTGACATTGTTGTTTTTATACCTTTTATGGCTTCCATTAGGCAATTGCTATTGATTTTTCTGTGTTCTTTGTCAACTGCCAGTTTCTAAAATATTTATAATAAAAGGAAAATGATGTGCTAAAATAAACATACTGACAGGCCTTTAACTTTGAAGCTTTTTCCACCACATTTAATTATTAGCAGTTTCCTAAAATTATGGCACCAAAAATTGAATACCCTTTCAAAGAAAATGCATGTATAAAGCACTGTGATATTTTTTTCTTAAAAGCCAACAATTTTAGTTAAAGCTTTTTTATGTACTAAGGAGAGATGATAGACTAAAAGGGCTATTTTTATGCCAAAATGAAAATTTAGATATGTTGCAAAAAAGTCATCACAATTGTCATGAGACAGTATTTTGTATGATTTTTGAGTTTAAATTTTCTGTGTAAAAGTGTACAGATGTTATCTGTTAACATTCTGCAGGGATTCGCCTATGAGGACATCAATCATTGTTAGGAAATAACAGTCCTGCATTGTATTTCAAGGTAATTGATAGCCATGTAGAAGTGTAATATTAAGCTCACTGCTGTCAATGCAAAGTCATTTCATTAACATTTTCTTCTGGATATTCAGCCACTGAGGCTTGAAGATAAACTAGGAAGATAGATGGGGTAGCAGGGCAGTCAATAATGGCTCAGGTGCTCAGAGACGACTGAAGACTCAGGACATTGAAGAACCTCTACTGCAGCATTGTATAACTCGGTGGGTCCCCAAAATTCTGACCAAAGAGATAGTTGCATCAGAGAAGAAGGAGATCAGTAGTGTAAAGTGTGCCTAAGGAGAGTGATGAGGAGAGAAAAGTCCATCCGTCTTTCACAGAAAACTACTTGATCAAGCAACAGCCATGACACATCCAGATGACTGGTACTAATAGAAGAACTAGCAGGTGCTGTTCATAGTTCAAAGGTAACACTTGAGGAGGCTTAACTGACCTTGACAGTTAGCAAAAATGTTAATTAATACAGGTCTTATCTTAAGTTAGTTGAGCATCCAGCAAAAATGTATAAAAGGAACTCAAATCTCTGACAATTGCCACCCACACTGATAACTGCTATCAGTTAATGGTCTATATAGGGATAAACTGCTGTCAGTTAATGGTCTACATAGGGATAAACTGTTTATTCAGAGCAAAAAGACTTAAACATGGGCTCTTCAGCCTAAATGAGTAAGTTTACTTGGAATGAAAGGGTTCAAAAAATAGCAGGTTTTCTAGAGTCCTCCACTACATCTCCATCTTCAACTGACTATAGATTGCTTATAAGGATAAAAGGGGAAAAAAGGAGATTAGGGGAACAGCTGCAGCTGGAAATCAATCATGTGTGTGGGACATCATGACCAGCCAGCATATATGGTATGTCCCCAAATAGAAGCTAGGGCATAATTCACAAGATTATCTCAATAAATGCAAAAAAGAGCCTTTGACAAAATCCAAAAACTCCTGATAAAAACCACGAAGAATATAGACACGGGAAGACCTTATCTCAGTGTGATAAAAGCCATTCATGGCAAATTTAATACCAAATGCATACTAAAGGAAGACAAGCTAAAAATGTTCTTTTTAAGATCAGAAACAGAAAAATATCTCCTATCACCATTCCTGTTTCAATATAGTTCAGAAATTATTAGCCAAAGCCATCAGACAAGTGAAAGAAAGGAAACATAGATATAGCAAAGGAAGAGGTCAAATTAACTTTAATTACAAATAACATAATACTCTGCATGGAAAGTTCAAATTTTTCCAAAGAAAGACTGCTGGAATTAATAATCAAATTTAATATCATACAAGGATACAAAGTCAATATTTTTTGAAAAGGGCAATCCTTTAAACAAATAATAAACTAACCAAAATTACTTATGGAAATAATATCATCCAAGTAGCATGAAGAAAAATAAAATGCTAGTAATTGCGTCAAGCAAGTGAGCAAAACAACGAAAATCGTAGAATCTACAACGAAAATCGTAGTACTCTGCAAAAGGGGATCAAAGACATCAGAAAATGAAACAATGTCTCACATTCCAGGGTAGTCAGAACTGCTGTAGTTGAAATGTCCTTACTTCCAAAGCAAATATAGAGTTTCAATACAATTTCAATGAAAATATCAGTAGTCTTCATCCCACAACAAGAAAAAATAATCCTACAATTCACATGGAATCAAAAGACCTAGGATAGATAAAGCTACTTTGAGCAACAAGAGCAAAGCAGGAGGCATAATAATCCCAAACTTCAGACTAAATGTCAAAGCCACAGCGACTTAAAACAGGATGGTGCTGGAAATAAAGATAGACATGTAGCTCAAGGGAACATAATAGAAGATGCACACACAACTCCAGGTACAGGAATTTCATTCATCTTGTTTTGAGGAAATTTCATAAACGTATGTTGAAGAAAAATAGCCTCTTTCAGAAACGGTATGTAGAAGGTTGAATATAAATCTGTATATTTATAGATTGACTTGAAGTCAACCAAACTCCAAGTGAACCTTCATACACTAGATTTCAAAATCTATTTCTCAGAAATGTGCAAATTATCTGAAATAGCACTTAATGAGAGTTTCATCAATATAACTGTTCCTGCCATCTCAGATCACCTCAGGAGAGGCTTTGAAAGTTTTCGGTGTAACGTGTTGTGTGGCTTAAACATCCCAGCAACTATTTATCTCATGACATTCTTTTGTCATTACTACTCATTATTTTCTTCTCAGTCTTTTCTCTTTGGATAAAGAAAACTTCATCTTAATCAAATCATTAAAAAATATGTTATAGTTGGATTGTGTTATCGTTGATATATTGTGTCAACTTGAGAGGTTTAGCATCTTAACTCAGCAGGGGGCAGAGTCCTCACTATGTAAACATCCTGAGCCTGAGGAAAAGGAGGGCATGGTTCTCTCACCTTTTGCTGTTGCTTTTGTTGTCTTCTGCTACCTTAAAGAGTTACCTATGCCATGTCACCCTGCATCGGAGCCTGATAATAGATTTACTCTTCAATAACTGTGTCTGTAATGGCTGCTACACTGTGTCAACTTGCAAAGTTTAGAATTTTATCTAAATCATTCATTAGGGAGGTAGGTTCTTGATTTGGAAACATCCTCATCCTGTGTAAGAGGAGGGCATGGAGACTGTGTGTGTGCTACTTCAGCTCCGGAGCAAGGGCAGCCTGCTCACAATATAATGGAGGGAAAGAGACTGGTTTCTCCCTCTTTTTTGTCTTGCTGTTGTACTGTCTTCTTGTCACCCTTAGGAGTTGCCCCTGCTATGCCACCCCACCTTGGAGCCAGCTGATTATGGACTTAAGCCTCCAAAAATTCTTGAGCTTTAAGCCATCACAAACTGTGAGTTCAATAAGTGTTTTGGGTCTTTATTTTGGGTGTTGGATATTGTCATAACTATGAGAAAAATAATTAGAACAGAGTATGGTAACACAGAATCATGGGCATTTTTGTAACTATTCCTGACCATGAGATTCAAGAGCTTTTGGGAAGAGTTGCATGAAGTTTACAAAAGTTCATAGACACCACCTGAAAGAATAGAGCTGCAATGCTTTACACTGGTCTCTAGGGGAGGTTTTGGTCAGAGTTCAGATGACTAGAAGGCTGATAGAAACTCTGCAGGTTAATAGCAGGCTTTGGAGTTTTCCGCTGGGAAGATCTGCCCTGGGTTCTAGAATCTGGATAACATCTGTGATAGCTTAGCAGAAAAATTTTCTGCATTTCACTTGTATACCAAGAATTTTCCTGAGATTCAGATTAAGAGCAACAGATTAGTCTGGAAAAGGAAAAGATCAAGGGAGTCCAATGTTGGGGAGGTGGCATGGCTAATGTTGAGCACTTTTCAGCCAGATCTATGTTAAGAATCAAGAACAAAGAGTCCAAAATGATGATTTTAAAATGCTGTGAGGGTGCTCAGACAGGAAGCTCAAGTAAAACTGTAGATTTGAAAGACAGATATCAATTGCTCATAAAAAAAACAGGAGAAAATAAACAATGGAATGAGGACATCAAAAGAAGCAAGTCTCCTCCACCCTTGAAGACTGGACAGTTTTGGTCTTTTTTCTTTTCTTTTTTTTTTGGGGGGGGGGGTTTGGTTTCTTTTTCTTTTCTTATTTCATCTTTTTTTTCACTATGCAAGTGCTTAGTCCATTAAGCTATCTCTCCAGCCTCTAAAAGAGTATTTTTTGAATGATCATTCTTTTTTATTATTTATTTTATTGTTTTACTTGTGGAACTGGGGATTGAATTCAGGACCTTGCATTTGTGCCCCTGAGCTAACTCCTTGGCCTCTCCACCCTTTTCACCTTCAATACTATAAAAGTAAATTTCACTCTGAGGAGAAAACCACACAGCACACCATATTACCGAATGGCAGCAGCCATACTATGTTCCAGAAGGGCAGTGGTGTAGAAACTTTGTTCTTCAGAATTGGATCTAGAAGGTCCAGTGATGCACAGATTCCACCCTTGTAGCCAAGAGAGAAATTCCTGTCTACTGTTTCAGCTGGCACCAGACCTCAGCATTATTTATGTGATGCTGGTATTAGCTGCATGCACAATGCAACAGTTATGGGGTTGACATGTTTTCCATCTCAACTTCAGAAGGTCTTGGAGGCAGGTACTTTGGTCCTGAGACCAGTGTTTGAAGCTATGAGTGAGAAGCTTAAAGTTTAGTGGAGGTCTAGAAGTAAGAAACACTGCAAGGAGGGAGCAAATCATCCCTAAGAGAGAAGCTACCAGAAGAGCCTTAGACGTTAAGTCATTGGAGTCTTTTGGAACCCACAACGTGCCACGGGTTGCTTAATAGGCTGGGCGTGAAACTACAGGACGATGTTTGCCCCACTGAATTTGGGACCTGCTTTGGGCACAAGCATTTCCATTCCCCAGTTTGTGACTTTTGGAAGGAAAATGGTTATGTGTGACACTGAATGTTGGAAGTGTTTAACTTTGTTGACATTTATACAGGGGCTTGCAGCTACTGGTTTGCCTAAATCTCAGTAGAGACTTGGGACTTGGAGTTTTCTGCAATGCTGAAATTGTTCAAATGTTGACAATCCTTACACATGGATTACATTCTCTTTGCACAAATGTATGTGCATGCATCTTTGGGGTCCATTAGAATGTAATGATTCTAATGTACCATAATGTTGCTAGAATTAGTACTGATTCTTAAGGCTCGTTATACCCATGTTATAATGGTCAAAGTGTGAAATGACAAGAATATTTATCATACAAGGAAAATTTATCTTCTGTTCTGATGAGAGAATGAGTTAGTTTCCATTTATCCATAGGATAATTAATGTTAGGCACAATTATAAACATGAATTTGCATCTGGAAAAATTGTTTAAAATTATTTTTGTAGGGTCCTCACTCTGCAAATATAGGGTCTTCAGTATGTAAATGTCGTGAGTTTGTGGAAGAGAAGGGCATGGAGATGGTGTGGGCAGATAGGCAGCACAAAATATCAAGGAGGAATAAATAGAGCCCAACCCCCCGTTTTAGTTTTTTTTTTTTTTTTTTTTTTACATTTAGAACAAGGAGATACAGGGTCTACAGGATCTCACTACTTAGACAGGACTTGGAGTGAGTCTCCTGTTTTCAGCTTCTAAAGTATCACTTTATTCAGTCTCAATCACCAACTCAGTGAGCCATGGGAGCAGGGCTGGCGCAGCCAGCTGCTGTGCTCTGACCAAGCAGGTGCTTTAGTCCACTGGGCTATCAGGCTGGCCTAGCCTTGTTGCTTTTGCTGTCTTTTTCTACCTTAAAGTTTTGCCCCTGTGCCATGCCACCATACTTTAGTCTTTCTTTCTTTCTTTCCTTCTTTCTTTCTTTATCTCTCTCTTTCTTCTTTCTTTCTTTCTTTCTTTCTTTCTTTCTTTCTTTCTTTCTTTCTTTCTTTCTTTCTTTCTTTCATTTTTTGTACTGGAGATCAAAATGAGGACTTATACTTGCCAGGCAGGCACTTATGCCACTAAGCTCTGTCTCTTCCCAACTTTTCCTTTCTTAATTTTGAGCATTGGGTATATTGTCTCAGCAATAAGAGAAAAGTAGCCAACACAGTACGTTTGCATTAATAGTTTAGAAAAGAAGGAATCCCCCCATCATTACTTTGTTTTCCTCTTATGATTTCCATAATTTCCTGAGCTCCTGATTTTTTCTTATGTATGTGTATATGTGTGTGTATGTGTGTGTGTGTGTGTGTGTGTGTGTGTGTGTGTGTGTCTGCTTTAATGCCTTCCATGTTGATAAACATCTTTCATTGTGCCCTAGAGATTAGGTTTCTTTTTTGCCTCTTCCATTTGATTTCATTTTTGCTTCACTTTTAATATTTCTTCTCACATTTCACAGTTCCATTTGCTTATTTCTGATTTTTATCTTCCTTTCCTTGCTGCATGCATGTCCTGAGTAGGCTGTATGTGAGATTCTTTGTCTGTTAGTTTCTATTTTCCATATTGATGCTTGTAGTTTTTTTATATTAGGTAGCTATACCACTGTTTCAATGTTTTCCTTGAAAGTATCTATTTCTCTGGAGTCTTTTAGATATAGATGATTTCTAATTTTTATGTCCATCCCAAATGCCTACACTCCCTATATATTAAGATTAAGGTATTTCTATCTATTACACATAGGGCTTATTCCTTTGGTACTTGACTATGATGATATTTATGACCATTTAGAATCAATCACAGTTTTGTCATACAGGTGTGAGAGTCTGCTTATAGCAGGTATGACTTTCTGCTTAAAGTATTTTAGTTAACAATAATAATAGACCATAAGAAGAAGCTTACAGAAATACAATATAATCCAGTTTATGCCAGAAGCTTCTATGCAATGATTTTCCACTTAATAAAGTAATCTTACCCTTTGTTTAGGAGTTTCAAAAAGAAAGGTGGTAGTACAGAGAGATAAATAAGGTTAATTATGTAGCAGCAAGGTTGGATTGCACAGATTGATCATGTAGGTTTTGATGATTGTAACACATAAGAGGGAAAGACTGGAGGAGAAAGTCTAGAAGTTTTAAATTTGGCAAGAAATAATAAAGACTATTCACATGAAAGTATCAAATTCTAGTGAGATATTTGACATTTGTCATCTTTAGAAAAAGATAATGCATAGAATAAAACAAATATAAAGGATCAATATCTAAGTCATGCACAAAGGAGAAAAGAAACAAAAGAAAGGAATAAAAAACAAAAGAAAATAATAGTAAAAAAATCTTCAGACATCACAAAAATACAGAAAGATAACACAGGGCAAAATAGAATATAGAAAAATAAGAAGAGAAAGGGAAAACAAACAAGAAAAAGAATGAAAGCAAACAAAGCAAAACACCAAACTGGTAAATACCAAAAGAGAAACCAATCAGAGAAAATTAAAATTAGTGAAAGTTCTCTAGTGTCTATCGTTCTGTGGTATGTCTATATCAGATCCCAGAATGTGTAATCGGCCCAAGATTGCAGGTAAATTTTTGCTAGGTTTGAGTATGAACTTTGTCTCTACAGTTGGGGGATGTGATTAGTTTTCTGAGGGTGGATTTGAACCCAGTCATTTACAAAAGAAAAAAGATGGAAAAAAGAAAATGCAAAAAAGAAAAGGGGACAGCGCCTACCCTCTTGCTTCTATTCTTTATATTTTTCCCTAAACATAATACTAGTTCTCCTAACTTACCACCTTTTGGCTAATATTGTTACCGATACATGAGATATTTCCACATATCTAGGTCTCTTTGGGTCCTTCATCCCACCCGTGGAGGTAGGGAAAGGCAGATCTATAACTTGTATTGCCAGCTGCAGTATAAGGGCCCATGAAGGGAGGAGCTGTACTCGCACCAGCTGCATTTTCTGAGACCATGGAGCAAAGAAGGATCACAAACTCAAACTCCTCTGAACAGGTATGCTATCTCAATCTAATTTTTTATTCTTAAATTGGTAGTTTGTCCTGTATTGCCCTCCATATCTAATCTAAATATTTACTTCCTAGAATTTGTAGGATTAATCATCTAGCCGCATATTACATTGTAATTTTTTCTGTCTGAATGGGTATAGTATTATTTAATCTCAGGAAAAAATAATAAAGTTCCAAACACATCCAAATACACATATGCAGATACACATGTACTTTGTTACGCATGAAAAGGTATAACAAAGTACATATGAAAACCTATAATGAAAGTTTAAGTTTAGAGGAAATATTGTCAAGGATGTATTGTCATTAATCCTTCTTTTAAATTCATTTATATCATTGTTGTAACCACTTTCCAATGCAGTCTTACAAGTTTTCTTTTGTGAATGTCTTTAGGTATATACTTTTGTGACTCCTTTGATGTCCTGAATCAATCAAAACATTGAGCTACAGTAGAAATTTTGAGTCTGAGGGAGACCCAGAAGTCTCACTAAACCAGACCTTATAATTAAGGTGGGTGAAGACACACTTTTTTATTTTTATGTACCACTCTTTCCAATTGATGCCACTCAGCAATAGCATATATATTCATCTTATAAAGACATAATGTGTCAGTCATTAACAGTATTTTTAAAACAGAATCTTACTCTATAATTGAGGTTGGGCTTAAATTCACTAGGTAGCCCAAGCTGGCCTTGAATTAATGTGGGTCCTTCTGGCTTAGCCTCATGAGTCCTGGGATTATAGGCGTACACCTTTACAGTGGCTTTCTTACTCTATTAAAAAAACAAACTCAAAAATGCAATTTCACACATACACATGTATAGACATCAATACTTTGCACTTTCAGATGCAATTTCTTATATAGATATCCACCATTATGTGGTATCTAAATAAATATAGATATCCACCATTATATGGTATCTAAATAAAGTAAACCATAATGAAGCATATACAAGTGGATTAGGTGGATTTACCTTAGTCATCTTTTGCCAAAATCAATTTTAAAAAGTCACTTTAAAAAAGTTACTCTCACACTAGTTTTGAAAGCTTTGCAAATTATACAATGCTAGGTTTTATTTTTTCTAGTATAAGAACTTCTTAATCTTAGAATAATTGAGTGACCTGTTATTGTTTCTTCAGCATAGGTAGGTTCTTATGAAAAGACAAGTATTTCAGTTTATATTTCTGGCATTTAACTATTCTGGATGTAATGGAAAAGCTTTTCTGTGCTTTTGAGTCCTTTGTTCACCAAGTAATTTGCCTTTCATTTGTTGAACACTGGACACATGCTTTAGCAGCATCAATACATAGCCATTAATGAGTTGGTATACATAGAAATATTGGTGTTCTCTATGAGCTATATAAACTCAACATGAGCTACAATAGAAAAATCGCAAAGTAAAATAAAGTCATGCAGGAGTCAGAAGTCTACGTCTTTAGCCCCATGAATGTGCCATTTCCTAGTGGTAACACTCAATCAAACTTTTCAGCTCTTTGTTTTCCTCAATAAAATTAGAATGATTCTATACTATTGACCTCTATCTTCTTACAATGCTCCTTTCTATTACTTCCATTTATGATTTCTACCTTTAATGATAATTTATTTCTCTAGTAGCTTCCATTCAGTCTATTTGATATTTACTCTCACCTTAAACTCCTTAAAATACTGAGATTTTGAGCAGTGTCAATAGGTGGTTCATATTAGAATTATCTTTTAATAATGGTTAGAATTTTAGTTCCTTGTATGGGAGATCTATATTTGGCAGATTTCTGTTACTATTTGTACTAGTTTATTAGACTTTCCATAACAAAGTACAACACACTGGTTGTTGTGCTACAGAAATGACATCCTCATACATTCTTGAATGTTAGCAGCTCCTGACAAAGTGTCAGCAGGGTTAGTTTTTCCTGTGGGTTGTGAGGGCAGAATCAGAGCCAGGCCTATATCTTTAGAATTGTAGATAGCCACTGCTTTGCCTTTCCCTTTGTACCATCTCCTTTCAGTGTGTGTCTCTATGCTTGAATTTCCCTTTTCTAAATAAATAAATAAATAAATAAATAAATAAATAAATAAATAAATAAATACAATGATTAGTGTGCATCCTAAGGGTGCTTTTGCTCTAACATTATGTAAAAAACATTGTCTGCAAATATGTTTACTTGATGAGGGCCAGGGAGTTAGAATGGTCATATTCATTGTATGGAACAAGGACAAATTCAATCCATAATATAGTTAAGATGATGTTATGGCTTGGGCCTAGATTCCCCTCTCATGTAGTCATAGATGAAGTTTTTCAGAGGCAGTTGGATTTAGAGTATGTAGTACTGGAATTAAGTGTGTTTGATTAGTAAATAAATTAATCAACTGTGTTGTCACAGTTCTGGATAGGCTGAAGGGTACCCTACCCTGGGTGTGAGTGCCACTCATCCTAAGGAAAAGTGCACGGTGCACAAAGAAAGTGGGTGTGTTCACTTGTCTCTTATCTCACACTTGCTACCTTCTAGCTGCCTTCAAATGTTTCTCCTCTAGGATGCCCCTCTGCTATGCACTCTGCCTTGGATTCTCCAAAAAGTGAAGCAAAATAAATCTTTTCTGCTTTCACTTGGGTTTTGAGTATTTTGTCCCAGAAATGAGAAAAGTAATTAAGTCATGTGAGTGTTTTAAGGTTAGATTAACCTAGTAGACAAGCCTAGGTAATGCTCTAAGTCTGTAGGTTGTACATTTTTCTGTATTTATTTGTGCTCCGTTTCAGTTCATATAAACCTGAGCTATTCTCATGAGCACTCCTCTACCACACATCACATCTGTAGGTGTCCTTGGCACATTATATAAGGTGGAGAAGAGTGGAAAGTAGAAGACAGAATTCACACATTTTTCCTGCTGCAGGCATATCACAGCAGAAGTTGTGTTAAAATTACAAGAGAAAAGAGCTTTAAACTGAATTCAAATTTCTAAATTCCCTTTTAGCTTTGGTTTTCTCCTGAGAGTATCTTCAAAAATTTCTGCTACCACATAAAATTCAAGGATATAAAATAAGATGAATTTCGCACCATCGACAAAATTTATGCATTAGAACAGAGATGACTGCTGCTCTTTGTTTAATACTCTCAGTAAGATCTTGGTGCAGATGTTCTATCAGTGTTTCATATTTTAAAATTGACATCTGGAAAGCAAGTAACTTTCCTTAATTGACCAAAGCTATGAGGTCAGACAGCTACATTATAGAATGGCTTGCAACGTTGGTGTAGAAGACAGTTTCATCAGTCAACATTTCCAGTCCATCAGGTTGCTAAGGTGCAACCTTGATGACCATTTTCCTGTCATGTCTGGAAGAGACAAGAAAGCTGAGCTTCAGAATATTAATGGCCTTTCGCCATGTCATCCCTTCCTGCATGGCAAGGATTAGCTAAATATCAGGTCTTACAGAGTCATAGAACCATCTATTTTAATCTTTGCTTTCCATGTTATTTTAATAGAAGCTTTGATATTCTTCAATTTCTTTTCCAGAAAACCTTGAAATTTTTCTACCTTTGGCTTAGAAACAAGCATGTTTTTAGTTACAGGGAGACACGGTCCTCGTGAGTTTGTTTTTACAAAAGTAACTTTGTTTCACATAATTATACAAAAACATTGCTTATCTTGATCAATTTAATACATTAGCAGTTTATAAAAATCCTTAGATTTTATAGTACTTGGAGATTTTTTTAATGTTATATGTACATAATGTTTCAGAATATATAATGTATTAAGTGAAAAAATGAAAATTTTTATATAACAAAATTGATTTTGTTTACTAATTTGATGTTTTTAATTTATGTTTTGATACAGGGTCTCACCACACTGCTTGGACTTGTAGTGATCTTTCTGTCTCAGTCTCCCTAGCAGTGGGATCACGAGGATGGTTTGTGCCCTCATGCCTGGTTTCAGGGGCCAGCTCAACACAGGCTGAGCATGGCAGGTGCTACCAAGGAACAAACTAAGGCCTTTGTGCTTGCCAGACAGGCACCTAGACTTCAGACCCAGCTCTCTGGCTCTGAATAATTTGACTTTAAAGCCTTTTTATTTTTTTTCTTTCTTCATTAAATGAATGCTTTACTTATTATACAAAAGTAAGTAACTTTATTATCGATTCCATTTTACTCCTGGTATAACAAAAGTTTTTATTATTTTTTATTTATATTTTTGTCTTTTTGAGACAGGGTCTTGCTATGCTTGAGCTCACTTTTGTAGCCCAGGCTGGTCTCAAACTCGCACTGATCCTCCTGCCTCAGCCTCCCGAGTTCTGGGATTACAGGCGTGTGCCACCACGCCTGGAACAAAAGTTTTTAAGTTTTATAAGCTTAGGAAAACTTGAAGAAGGCCAGTGGTGCCAAACAATATAATAATTGTAAAAGATAACTGGATAATTCAAGCGTGGCTATTAATTTCAATGTAATTATTTATTATTCCCCATGATTTTAATATACATTTGGATCAGTTTTGCTTTATTTCCTTTTAAGTGAAAATAGTAAATGCTATGTTACTTTTGTGGAGTTCTCTTTGAGGTTCTAAGAAGGAAACATAATTGATTCCAACAATGGATTCCCATGCTTTTTCAAATACTTATATACTATAAATTCTTAAATCTTTGACACTTAGTTGTTCTTCTAGGCTTTGAATATACCACCAGACAAGAGACATTATTGTAACTAGCTATTTTCTTTTTATTACCTATTAAATGTCTAAATTGCCTTTCTAATTTTCTATTAAGTGAAATATTATATTATGGAAGACTGGAATAGTTTTGCAATCTAACTATAGGTAATTTTTTTATTAAATTTAACTCTACTTTGGAGAAAAGACATAAGTAAGCTGTAAACGTTAAAATATGTTCAAAGAAAGAAGTATCATTTGACTAGAGGCCTTGAGATCATTTTGATAAATTTTTTTTTTTTTTTTTTAGGAAAATCCTAAAGAAGCTTAGGTAACTTCAGGGACCATGGGTTGATCCCTAGCACCACATGCTGTGCCAGCACCCCCAGGGCAGGCTGAGCTTGCCATGAAACAAACAAACAAACAAACAAACAAACAAACCAAAGCAGTAGTACATGCTCTAGGAGCAAAGAAAATAGCAGGGGTCCTAGCATTGTTGTAGACAATCTGAACTTCAAACTAAGAATAATCAAAGGAGATAAAGAAGGTCACCACATACTGGTTGGGAAAAAAGTTCAAGAGGAAGAGATAACAGTCATAAATTTGCATGCACCAAATATGGGAGCATGCAACTAGGAGACAAGTTTAAATGTACATGTAAAACCTAATAACAAATATCACACTCTTAACAGTGGACCTAACCCTCCCTTATTACAAAAATATAGGTCACACAGACAAAAAATTAGCAAAGAGGAACAGAAGAAAACTTTAAGCAAATGGACTTAGTAGACATATGTAGAGTGTTCTACTCAACAATATCTGAACACACGTTCTTTTCAGCTGCACATGGGACATTCTCTAAAACACACCACATACTAGTTGATAGGTCATGCTTAAATATGTGCAAGAAAACAGCACATGTTATCCCATGCATATTATCTGACCACAGTGCAATAAGACTGGAAATTAATTAATTAAAAAAAACACAGAAATCCCACAAACATGTGGAAATTGAAAACTGATATTTTCAGCAAGCAAATGTTTACAGAAGAAATTAAGCAATTTTCCAACAGCTACAATCCAAAGAAAATTTGAACATATCTCACTGAAACTTGTGAAATGAAATGAAAATGGTTATCAGAGGTAAATTTATGGTGGTGAACTCATATATTAGGCAAACTGAATGATAGCAAATACCCTAATGGTACACCTCAAACTTTTACAGAAATAAGTACAAACTAAGCCCAAAGCCTGAAGATGGGAGGAAAGTAGAGCAGAATAAGTGCAAATAAACTAAGACAACAGTACAAAGAATGAATGAATCTAAAACCTGCTTCTTTGAAAGATTAAATAAAAGTGATAAGCCCCAGCAAAAATGAAAAATAAGAAAGAAAAACTCAAATTGAAGCAATAATAAAAAGTGTAACAGTACTACAAATCCTGTAGAAATTCAAAAGATCATCAATAGCTAATTTGAACATTTTTTACTCTCACAGAAGACACAGAAGTAATGGACAGATTTCTACATAGATGGATTGTTCTAGAATGGACAGATTGAAATTACCATATCTGAATTAAGAAGATATCAAAGCTTTGAATACCTCAATTTAATCCAACAAAGTTGAAAATGTAATAAAAATCTTACCAACAAAAATATTCAGGTTGTGATGTATTCACAGTTGAATTCTACAAGAAATTTAAAGAATGTTTAATCCCAATACACCTCAAACTCTTCAATGAAATTAAAAAGGAAACAAGACTCCTCATATCATTCCTGGGGCAAGAGTTATACTGATACCAAAATTGGAGAAAACTAAACCAAAAAGAGAGAATTATAGATCAATCTTCATTATGAACACAGAAGCTAAAATCCTGAATAAATTCTACCAGATAGAACATAGGAAATCATCAAGAACATTATACATCAGTACCAGGTTGGATTCCTCAAAGGGACACAAGGATGGCTCAATATATTCAAATCTACACATGTAATACACTATGTCAATAAAGCAAAAATGAAAATACACATGATAATCTCAATAGAGGAAGGAAAGACTTTTGACAAAGTCTAACACACATACATGTTCAAGACCCTAGAGAAAATTGAAATATATGGCCTTTACTTCAATTTGAAAACAGGTATCTATGAGGAAGCAATAACCAATATCATTCTAAATGGAGACAAACTGAAAGCTATAATAGATATGGTGAAATGCACAGAAACTGAACTTAAAGATTAAACAGCAAAGGTGAAAAAAGGAGAAAAGATAGTGGAAAAAGCACACAGAATGGCTGAGATACTTGTACTAATAATTTCCATCCATCTCTCTTTGAAAATAGCAGTTAATGTTTAGAATTTTCACCCTGAGTAGCTTTATAGGTTGATATCTGCGATCTAAGCAACAACATTGAGGACAGTGATGTTTAATAGAAAAACCATGGTTAAATACATCTTGGTTATTTTAACCATGATTAAAGACATTCTTGCCTTTTTCTACTTTTTTAGTTTAATTACTGCATTGATGCTTGTAAATTCTTTGCAGTAGGTATCTTTATTGCTACTAGTATCATGAAGACTTCGGAAATTACTACTTCTAAGAGATCTATTGCAGGTGAAGCTAGGTTTGGGGTAGTGAGTCTGCTGAAAGATCATATATCTTCAATGTTTTAGAATGAAGAAATCACTGCCTATTTGGCCTAACTCATAGTTCTTTGGCTTTGACCTATAGTGCGCTCTCTGGCCCTTAGGCAATCTCCATTTTGGTGTAGAGGAAAGAATAACTGATTAAAGCAAATATGTCACCTTGGCTGTAGTAGAATAATCAGTACTAGCAATATCTTTAAACATAAGCTATAAAATAACAAACATGATAGCTATTAATTTGTTACCTTTAACCATATGTACAATATTTTTATTTATGCTACAAAATCTAAAACATTCCAGAGAATTATATACTAAATATTCCCTCAATATGGAAATTTCACTTTAAGGGAAAAAAATTCAAAGGAGTTGGGGTAACAATGGAGAAGTAGAAGATAAAGGAATTAAACCAAGGCTGAAAAGCAAAGGAAGGTTACAGAAGCTTTGGGGACTGGTGAAGATGGCAGGAAGGAAAAAAGAAGAAGAAAAAATAGTGACACAAAACAACAACGATAAAACCCTACAAAGAATATTGTCACTTTGGAAAAAAAAAAAAAAAAAAAAAAGAGCAGTGAGAAAAAAAATCAAAGTAAAAAAAATAATAAAAGAATAAAAAAAAGAAAATAAAATGTCCTATTTGGGAAGTATCTAGGCAGTATCTGGTTGACAGAGATGACAGAGTATAGGTTTTCGTTGATTGATCCCAAGAAGCTAGCAGTAGAATTATGTTTGTGGTGGATAATTTCAGCAGACCTGCACTTTCTTTTTCGCTGAAGTTAACGTCTGCTTTAGCCTTCTGACTGTGAGGCTAGAAACCAAGATTTTCAGCTTACAATATCGTAAGGTTCTGCTGCTATCTTGAACTTGGTTTCTTCCTACTTAGGCTCAGTTCTCTGACCTCCTGCTGCCTTGAGCTTGGCTGTGACTCATGTTGGCTTTAGAAGCCCAGGGATAGAATGAACTCAAAGCCACTCTCAGTTGTCATTAGTTGGGCCCTTTTCCAAATGGCTCTTGGCCAATTATCCTCTCCTGGGGGTGGGGGGAGCATCTGAATATGAATAACTCACCAGCCACTGAGGTTCACAGTGTTCCCTGCTACATTCTACATGTAAATGTCTCAGTGGAGGCCTCTGGTGTTGCCAGTGGTCACCAGTTAAAGATGGTGTGAAAGGCCCCTTCAGATTATTCAAGGCAGGGCTCAGGGAAAGTGCCACTTGCACTTCTTTTTTCTGCAGTATGTTCCCTCTCTTTACTCTTCTTGTAAACCTTAAGTCATATCCGTAACATATCCTGGGGACCAATTTTCCTTCTCTTTGTCTTTCTCATGTTACTATATTCCAGTTTCTGGATTACAAATATCAAAGAGGTCAGTTCTCTGCTGCTTAACATTCTGTCATTTGCCAGAAGTTTCCCCATTCATTTTCAATATGTCTATGTAATATTCTAACAAAGGATTTTTTCTTTAATGTGTCATCTTTTAGTAGTTTTATACACATTGTGTAATTTCAAAACTCTAATCTACATTTCAACATTACTTAGCATACACTGAGTTCTGTTACATTCCATCAAAAACCATTGGCATTGCTTTACGTTATTTTAGTTGCCCGTTGAATTCATTATACTTAGCTTTCAAATTGGTTTTGCTAGTATTTTGCTCTACTTTATCGTTTGTACATTTGAAGGGTAAGCCAGAGAGATTACACATTTTTCTTTGTATATTTATTCCAAATATTTGTGAAATTTCTGCATTATCAGGCAACACATTTTCCAAATCATCTTTGAGAATTAATGCATCCTAATGCAGTGATGTGTAGCTTTCAGTCTAAAATCTATAAAAGTAGACGACTCAGTTGGCACTTTTATTTGTTGCATATGCTTACTGTTACATAATTACTCTGCATTTATTAATTCTCCATTTATCTTATTTACGTTACCCAGAATTAATATATTTTATCTGTAAATTTATATTTTAAGTAGAATGCGCCTTAGGCATATAGAAAATGAATGGAAAGCCGGGCGTGGTGGCACACCCCTGTAATCCCAGCACTTGGGAGGCTGAGGCAGGAGGATCGGTGCGAGTTCAAGACCAGCCTGGGCTACAAAAGTGAGCTTAAGGCCAGCCGGAACTGCATAGCGAGACCCTGTCTCAAAAAGACAAAAAAAAAAAAAAAGAAAAGAAAATGAATGGACACATCTAATGTGTTACTCAGCATGTTTAGATGTGATTGTATCTTATTGTCAAAAGATTTTTGATAACAGTGCTAATAAATGTATTAAGAGAAAGCCTTTTACTTGGTATTTGCATGTAAAATATATTGATAAAATATGATTTTTAATTTTTAACTAAGTTGGAAGTTTTAGTTCACTGCATGAAAATAGTCATATTGTAGAGCAATTCTCTATTGTAAGTGTGCAATGATGACAAAAATGAAAAGGCGAGCTTCAGATATAAATTTTAATTTTCTGCCAAAGGAAGAGTAGGAGTAGTCATATACCCTACATAAATCAAAATTTTGCATTAGAGAAAATATTTGCTGGTAAAGGTGAACTATAAATGAAAAGTTATCTATACTTAGGATTCTTAATTGATGGTTTAAATTATTATTTATTTTTTTTAAACGTGTTTTTTTATTTTTTATTTATTATTTTTTTTCTTGTTTCAGAACCTTTGTTTGTTTATTCACTCATTTTTATGGCTGGCTCAGCCCACCCCGAGGGCAGGGCTGGCGCAGCATGTGGTGCTGGGGATCGAACCACGGTCCCCGAAGCCGCCCAAGCTTCCCCAAGCAGGCACTTTAGACCACTGAGCCATCCCTCTGGGCCCCCATGGTTTGAATTATTCATAACTGAATTTATTGATTTTCTTCAACTAAATATTTTTTATGTTTGTGGTTTCTTTTATTGTTCATTGTTAAAAAATAAATTTATTTATGTTGTTCTAGTTCTGATTTAAAGTTTTTAAGGCATAGGCATTGTTCTGACTTTCGGTTATTGAAGGACAGGGATCATTTTACAAAGGAAAATCTTAACTCATAAGACAACTATATAGCTATCACCGGATGTCTAATTACAACTGATTTTGAGAAGGAATCAACTACTTTATGATTAAATATGAGAATGGTAATTCTCAAGTAGAAAACTAAACATTGCATTCTGACATGCAGTCTTCCACTCTGATAACCAGATGTTTAATCTGTGAGTTTATTTTACTGTTATCATTGCTTTCAAATTTATGTGATAAATCAGCTTTCATGTAGTATATTTTCCTGCAAAGCCAACCATCAGATCATAATATTTTATGATTTGCAGTCATATATGTTCAATGGCATCCATAGCAGCTAAGGAAAATGCTTGGTTTAGTGTGGAAACTGAATTAGCAGATGCTATAATCTTTTTGTGCTCTTTTTTTCTGGTACCAGGACACTGTGCATGCCATGCAGGCACTTACTCTACTGAGAGCTATTACCCCAGGCCCAGATAATAATATTTTTAAATCCTGCTAGATGAAAGATCGTGAACTCTGACTGGTCAGATAACTCAGTGAATTAAAGCTCCTGCTTAAGCACATGCAGGAGCAGGTGTTCAGTCACTGACCTGCCATTCCTGACCCACCTCTGGGGTGCACAGAGATTGCAAATGGAGTGAGATTGAGTCTCATGGTGCTTGCCTGTAATCCCAGTACTTGGAAGGGTGAAAAATCAGGAAGCATCACTATAAGTCTGATTTGTGTTGTGAGACTCTGTAGATCCTGTACTAAATACTTTTAAAAAAATGGACCCTAAGTTTACTTGAAGGTTTTTGCAAAGTTATATTTTAATAAGAATAACATGGTAAAGAAAACCTTTTGATTTAGATTTGCTCCTAGTTGCTATATCTTTTATCAACGATGTCTTAGTTACATTTTACTCATTGCTGGAACAAATATCTGACAACCAAAATAAAGGAAGGAAAGGCTGAGAGGCACATAGAAGAGAGCAGCAGTTCATGGTGGCTGAACAGCAACAATGGTGACAGAGGCAACTGAACAAGCAAGGGAGCAGAGAGCAACAACCAGAGTCTGTCTCTCTTTATATTACATTTAAATCTGCCTCAGCCTATCCACCTTAGGCTGCACCCATAATCTCAGAAGTACTTAGACCCATAATCCCATCAGTACTAAAACACATAATCCCAGGGATCATGGATCAAGTCTCAAACTCTAGAAGTCCCGCCCCATAATGGCATGAGGCTTTGGGGGGACAACTAGACATAAACCATAGCAAACAGTATTAAAGTATATACTGCTATGAAGAGCACTATGTGGTTGTTTTTGCTGAGCTGCTGGAAATCATATAGTCAGAAATCAATACTTCAGTGTCATTTAATCTCCTACTAGCTGTATGATGCAGTAGTTACATAAAATCCCTGTACTCCAATTTCATTCCTTAGAAAATATTGGATGATACATTACTATTTTCATATAATATTAGGAACATCAGTGATACTTGTTAAATCCTCAGGCACCTGTTTGGGTTCTTCTGCTTTCATTTTCTCCTGAATTACAGGGTACTACTATTAATAATATAACAAAATTTACTATGGTTTCTTTTGAAAACTTATAGAATCCCAAATCTTGATTTTGAAGATAGAGCTCAGACCTCATACTCATAAACATAGGTAAGTCACACACACACACACGCACACACACACACACACACACACACACACACACACAGAGAGAGAGAGAGAGAGAGAGAGAGAGAGAGAGAGAGAGAGAGAAAAATAGACCTATTCTGGATCCCATATATTCTCATGTGAAATGTCTTTCTTATTTTATTTTTATTTTGAGGGAATTCCAGAAGATATCAAGCCTAAAGGTATCATTCATACAACTGGAAGAAAAAAATTAGTATATGATGATTTGTTCGAAATTTATGTGTTTAACTGAAAATTTTAATCACCAGCAACTAAGTATTAACAATAAATAATAGTAAAAGTCATGAAAGATAAAATCTTCGAGTTGAATTTACAAGATAAATTTATTAAAATTTATCAACCACCTTACTGAAATATTTTTATGAAGTAAAATATTCTAATTGACCAGGCATTTTAGGATATATGAAGTTAGCAAAGCTCTAATATTAATAGTGACCTAAAAAGATGCTTAAAAGTATGCATTACAGAATCATTTTATTGATAGTCACTATTTCTATACATGTAAACTTATTTGAGTGTAATGTCTAGAATAGAACAATTCACATAATTTTATGTTTTTCAAAAATTTTATCATTATTTTATGAAAAGATTAATTGGGATTCATTTGTTATATTTACAAATATAACTAATGTCCAGAAACTATCCTTAAAGCATAGAATGATGAGATGGTGAATAACCATAATGTCAATATGTCTTATTTTAACAGCTTTGAATTTTTTTTTTTTTTTGTATTTCGGGGCAGGGTCTACAAGGAATTTTGGATCTCACTACTAAATCAGAATCACTTTCATCCTCCTGTTTAGAGCCTCCCAACAGCTGGGATTACAGGCATGTGCCACCATGCCCAATCTCAGCTGCTGTCTCAGTACACCCCAGGGTTGGGGCTGGCACAGCAGGCCCTGGAATAAACGCCCCAGCTGCGCACTTGCTTGTAGGTACTTTAATCTGCTGAACTATTTGGCAGCATTGAAATTTTTCTTTGAAGGAGAGAAAGATTAATAAGATCTAAAGAGAAATTAGAGAATGTGAGATCCTTTAAGATAGTAATTGCAGCATAATGGTCTATTTACCTCTAATTTTTTTTCACAGAAATGATTTTCAAGAATTATATGTACTGTCTGAAATCTCAATGAGAGATTTTCTAACTTTCAAAAGGAGTTTTCATTTTGCTATCTGTATTAATTACTCTGAAGTTACTACTTGTTTACAACTAGGCCATAATGTATAGTGGAAGCTTAGAGAAAACAACCAGCTCCTTTAGAAACCATTAATTTTCATGGACAAAGTTGACATTCTACCCATGTAATTTGCAAGTCAAATATATGCTTTCTCCCTCTTGGATACGATTTTATTTACAGGAAGTCTTGGTTGAATTAATAAATAAACAGTATCTGAAATCTTTCATTCTAATTAGTATGAGGTGGCATTTGTAGAGGAATATTTAACCAAGAGATCTGAGATGGTGTCAGACAAAGAATTAGCACTAAAACAAAGATCTGAATAAATATGTGGTTGCACACACCAAATCCACTAAAAACACAGGGGATCACACTTTAGAAAGCTCTTGAATTTAATATGAGATAGTGTAGCTCTGGTCTTTGAACTGTGATAAATTTTTTGGCAGGGGTCTTTGGGGACAGGAGACAAGAAGATATTATTCCTCCCTCTGAAACTGTCAAGTGCTAGTAGTTTTGTAAAAGCTAGACAATCTGGAAGTGAAACAAAAATGCTGTTGTTTGGAATTATGACACCCTGAAATTATTATTTTCAGTATGAACAGAAATTGAGCATCAAGGTCATTCTTGTTAGGAATAAACATTAATAACAAAAGAGAAAATTCACTTTTGCCCTCAGTGGTGATATAAATTTCTGCTTCTGATTCTGAATAACTTGCAAATGTTTAAACAGCTAGTTACTATTTATGCTTAGTTCTTTCTATTATGTACTTTTTTTTTTTTTTTTTTTTTTTTTTTTTTTTTTTTTTTTTTTTTTTT